>PVKM010040864.1:0-13323 GCA_004027735.1 Carollia perspicillata
TCCCGTGCCTAGGATACTTAAGGTGCTAAAAATAGTCCCCACGCTCTGTGTGCAGACAGAGGATGGTCTGTAAACCAAGCTGGAGTCCTGGGTTCGAATCCCAGTAAGGCCCCCTCTGTGCTGGGGCACCTCGATCAGCCGGCTTGCTCCCTGAGTTTCAGTGTCCCTGTTCGTACCAGGATTTCTAAGGGGCTTCCTAGCTCTTGGAAAGAAAGAGGGGGAGGAAAAGACCCAAACAGCCCGATTTTCCTTTTCTGCTCCTGCCCGAGGGGCCTTGGGGCCTGGGGCTGGGAACTGAGGGAGGGGGGGAGGGGTGTGCCAGGACGGCTCATTACCGCGAGGTGTTGCCCTAGTTAAATCACCGGCCTGTTTGATCTGGAGGCGGGTGGCGAGAGGGAAAAAAGAAAAAAGTATGGGGGCAGGAGTGGAGAGAAGCTCACACCTCCCCCACCGTTTCCTCGCCTCCATAAAACACCTTTTATTAACTCCTTCGTGTCCGGAAAGGCCCGAGCGGCCGCTCGGCCCCTGCCACGGTGTTTACAGCCAACGCTAATGGGGCCCCATATTCACCCCCGTGCCAGGACGGAGCACCTGGACACGCCTGGCCCCGGAGCTGCCAGGGGCCTCCTTTCTCGGTCCCGAGGCGAGGGTCCTCAGCGCGGGGTACGGAGCTCGAAAGCCGCCGTGTGCCGCGCTTACCCGCGCGTTTCCCTTGGAGGGAGCGCGGAGACCTGTGCAAGCTCTGCAGAGCCAGCGACCCTCGCGCAATCGCGGGGGCTGTTCGGAGGCACACCAGCACGTAGCCCGATGCCTAGCACACAGTTGCGTGCAAGCAAAACTAGTTGTCTGTAGCTGATTATTCAGGGACACATAAACGCCTTCATTTATCCACCCCAGTTTAGTCCAGCACGCGCCACTGCTTGGCTAATGCGCCCGCTTATTTTCACCCTCTCGCCCAGCCACGGGCGCGCAAGTGGGAGCGCAAAGACCGCTCCCCGGTACCAGTGGCAGAATTGGCATACGCATACCCCCACCCCTAAGCACAAATCCAGTTGTGCCCTCACAACTGATTGTTGAGCGTGTTGCTCGAGAGGAACCTAAGCGTCTCAACCTAACCACAAGCCTTCCCGACCGTTCGAGTCCTTCCCGCGCGCTGGGAGCCGTGCTCAGCAGACCCTCGTTGGCCACGGCGCCGGGCTCCGTCCGAGTTCCTAGACCACAGCTGTGTGCTCATCGTGGCGTACGCGTGAACGGAGTACTCCTGAGCACGTCCCTCTCCTCCCAGCTCCGCTGCCCTTGGGATGACGCCCTTTCCGATAACCCCGGACCACTGCCCGCAGACACCGGGCGAGCATAGCCCGGAGACAGACCTGCCCAAACGCCAACCCACCTAAATTCTATCGCGATAACCTGGGATTAACTGCTTTCCAGCTTTCCTTTCAGTGGGTTCACTCAAGTTATCCTGTCCCACCCTCATATTTTAAGGAGAACTTTGTTCCTCATTCCAGGAGTAAGTCCTTTATCTGTCTCCTCCCTTTGACTTGATTTGCAATTTGGTTCGGCATTTATCAAAAGAAAGGAGGAACAAGAGGCTCTCCACCCAGCAGAAACAATGAAGCCAAGGACAGATACCCATCAAGACATCACACGGGCTCCCTCCAATTTCAGAAAACGTTTTATTAGTCAAGAGCACAGATGCTGCTTTGGCAAAGGGCAGGGTGGTGAGTGGTCACGTAGATTTGAGGTAGAAAAAGGGCGGGGTTGGGAGTCTAAACACCAAACACCTGAGCGCAGCAGGCACTGTAGGTAGTTTAAATACATAAAAACTTTTCAGCATAGGGAAAAGCTTTTATTTAGAAAGGAAGCAAGAAAAAGGAAGGAGGGGGGAGTGTTTCCATGGGAACTAAGTAGGAAGTGCAGCGATGAAAGATGAAAACACCACTGTTTGAGGGAGTTCAACAACCAAACCCTGCCCTTCGTCTTCCTGATCTGGTCCTCTGTCCTGGGCAGCACCCAACTGATCCCTCTTACTGCATTTTAATGAGGGAGTTGACGGCCAGAAGGTTTTGACTGGAAGCAGAGAGGGGATGAGAAAGAGAATCAGCACAGTGAGGAAGGTGCAGGGGGTTCCCAGTTCGCCCCAGAAGGGTTCCGAATTGGCACCTTAGCCCACTCCGGTCCTGCAGTCCCTCCCTCCCACAGAGCGTCGCCAAGAGCTGCCCTCTCCATTATGGGGGTGGATATATATATATTTCTATTTCTCTTAATGTATTAAACACAATTTCAAATGGCATTGCACGTGTGATCCAAGTGTGTTGTTGGAGCCAGCGACCTGCCAGCTCACATCAGACGCACGGCAAGATGCGCCCCGTGAGCCCCTGGCCCTGGCCGCCACCTTCCTCTCCTCCCGGGCCTCGGGGCCAGCCGCGGTGGCGGGGTCCTCAGCGCAGGCCTCGGCTCACTGGTTTAACTCCAGCGCCCAGACTTGCTGCGGCCAGCCTGTGCGCCCTTTAATCCTCTTCTCGCCTGGGCCCAGGGCAGGAGGAAAGCCTTCATGCTGCTGCTGCCAGAGGACACACACAAGAAAAGAGGCGAGAGAGAGACAGGTTTAAATCTTTCCTCTCCAGTCACTGGGGCGTAGAGTGGGGTGTGGGGGGAAGGTGTCGGGAGCAGTGACTAGGAACCTTTAAACAAGTGACAGATTTCTGTTTGTGAAATATGCAAACAAGCTCATAAAATTTGCCTTTATGTGCCGAGTTCCTGGGGGCAGGATGGGCTGGGCAGCTGCTCGAGTTTCGGTAATGAGAATTTTTTACATCTAGTGAAATTGATGCACCTAGGTTTGGCGTGGTGGCGCCCAAGAGAGAATGCAGCGGTTGGAATGGAAGGGGCGGGAATCAACGGTTTTCCCCGTTGCTCGGGACCTGCTCTCCCCGACACGGTCTCATAGGCTTGGGCGTTGGGTTGGGTCTCCTCCAGCCTGCACTGGGAAGCTGCAGACGGCCAAGCAAAGGGCAACCGGCCTGGCCTAGCATCCCCCTTCCCGGCTCTCGAGAAACCAAGCGGTGCTACCTGAAGGAGCCTGAGACGCGTAGAAAGTGGGAATATGCCCACTAACAACTTCCACCCAGGCATCACCCCGGGCCTGCATCTCTCTAGCCCAAAGCGGTGGTTTAAAGGCTCGATCTGTCTTTCCCAGTCTCCCCAGGTGAGCTTTCCCCAGTTGACAACAGCCCCCGCGGGTCCAATCAAACCCGGAGCGGCTCTCTAGTTAGCTTCCCCAGGCAGCGTGCCTCTACCGAGAGAAAGTAGTTCTCCCAGCCTGGAAATCTCCGCCCTCCGAGGTTCCGCAGCCCTGCGCCAGGTGAACCGGGCTTCAGAAAGTGTCGCCTTCACTGGAGAGATCGAGAAAGGACGGGAAGAGACTGTGATCTCTAAAGCCAAAGAAGCGAGGGAGACCCGGGCTCTCGCTCGTTGGTGTCCACACACCAAACCGTCAAGGTCGCCCTTGGAGCTAGACCGTAGGAAGCGGCGCGTGGTGCGCCGCACTCTGCACTAGGAGGAGCCCGGACTTGTTTTACCCCGGCTGCACCTCTGACGCTTCGGGTGCGTGGACTCCATGTCCCGGCCCGTTCTGGGTCCCCGTTTTCCTATCTGTACAACATTGGAAGTAGACGAGCCTCTCCAGCAAAGACCATTTGAAAACCGTAACTAAATCCGTACGCATAAACCCACACAGGCCCAGTCAAATCAGGATTCCCGCAGCATCCTTAAGCGGGATTCTAGGAGAGCCCAGGCATGACTAAGGACCCCTTCAAATTGGAAATGAAGTGCATTTGCTAGGGGTTCCATGCTTCCAGTGGATTCTTATAAGGGACCCTATGACCCCCTTCCGAAAAGGTTAAAATGCCGCCTTCATTCACAGCCTCACAAACACTACCCCACATTACAAATTCCCACATTACAAATTAAAATCAAATGTGAATCTCCCTCATGCACACAGTCCCACATTTTGACCATCTCAGAACCCTCCGCAGCCTCTCAAAGCCTCGCGCACCGCAACGCAGACTCCTTCCCTTGTGCGCTCACCGCGGGTACTCGCCGCCGCTCGCGCCCTAGGCCGGAGTTTACAGGCCCCGGGGACTTACCAGCTCCCTTTTTCGCTTGCTCTCGCGACCGCCATCGACCTTCTTGATTTCCGCCTTGAAGGCCTCGGGGTCGCCGGCCTGCGCGTCCTTGGCCAGCACGTCCATCAGGTAGGCGATGTAGCTGGTGGCCAGGCGCAGAGTCTTGATCTTGGAGAGCTTGGTGTCGGCCGGCACGTTGGGGATGCACTCGCGCAGCTCCGCGAACGCGCTGTTGATGCTCTCCGTGCGCTTCCGCTCCTTCTTGGGTCCTGACCCTTTCCGCCGCCCCAGGCGGCCGCTGAGGGCCTCCAGATGCCCGGGGCTCTGGCCGGATCTGGAGTCTTGACCGTAAGCAGCAGAAGTTGAGGCCACCGCTGCTGCAGGCGGTGGCCCAGCGACAGGGAAGTCCGGAGCGGCGTCAGGGGGACTCAGCAGCCAGCTCTGGAAGTAGGGCCGCTCTTGGTGACAGCGCGAGGCCGGACCGAAGAGGAAGGGGTCGTGGAGCACGGGGTGCGCGGGGTGCGCGTGGTGATGGTGTGCGTAGCTGCCCACGATGTTCATGTTGGAGCAGCACTTGGCTTGCACCGCCAGCCCAGTTAGTGCTGCCCCATGGACCCCAGAGAGGACCCGGGCCACCCGCGGGCAGCGCTCCGATGAGCGTGGGCTCTGGGAGAGTCCGGGGCAAGGCTAACGAGGAGACGCGCAGCCTGCCACTTTCTGTCGCTCTATTGCGGGCTCGGTCGCCGGCGAGTATATCGAGATGCGGCAGTGGCGAAAATACGGAGATGCGAAGGATGACGATTCCCGAGGACGATTCCCGATTCCGGTCCAGCCGATGTAGGGAGACCTGTTTAACCCTTCTGCGGCCTCCCCTTTGGGGTCTGGCTTATATAAGGCCACGGCTTTGATGTCAACCTCTCCCTGGAGCCAATGGCAGGGGGGTGGGGAGGAGGGAAGGGGGTGGCCGTCCCTGGTTTTTAGACTCAGCTTGCGCCACTTGCCTCCAGGCAGCCTGCAGGGGCAGGGAGGCGGCCCCGCCTCCGCCTCCCCCCACCCAGTTCCCCGCTGGGGAGGGAGAGGCGGGGGCTGCATACCGGTTAATGCCCGGGAGGGTAGTTGCCACCTCCCCCGTGCCCCCCCCCACCCAAGGAAAAAAATCTAGAGTCACCGGATTTCATACAGGGAAACTGAGAGAGAAAGGATCTTGTTCTAGAACCCCAGAACTCAAAACTGGCGTCACCGCGGCCCCCAGCCGCGGGCTCCATGGCCGCCACTCGGCGTCCGAGGCAGCAGCGGAGCGAGCGCTGCTCTCCGACGTCCCGCCCCAGCACCCGTCGCCCTTGGTCATCGGCCCCATCCTGCTGGGCTGGGAGCAGTCCCTGCAACCCCGACGAAGTCGTGCGTACTACCGGGCTGACTGCCGCGGCCGAGGCCGGCCGGTCTCCGAGGGCCCTCGGACGACGGGCCCGCGGAGCGGCTCGCGTCGGTCTGCTCCACCACGGCCGCTTGAGAACGCTCGATTCCGTTAGAGACACCCCGCGAAAAAACCAACGGTCGGTGGTAAACACAGACGGATGGTATCTCAGCCTCCGCACTAGCCGCCGGGGTCGCTTAGTGGGAGAAAGGACCCACTGGGTGAAATGCACTCCGGGACATATCACCCGCCCCGGCGCAGAGACGAAACTGAGCCCCTGTCCGGGCTTCCCGGACCTCCGCTTTTCCCCTCCGGCCAGGGCCCTCCCTGCTGGTCGGAATCTCTCCACAGGGAGCCCTCCCTGGGCTTCTCTTGGGACCTGAAATTCCCAGGGCGACTGTGCGTCTGGCTGGGGTTCCCTGTCTTACCTCCCGTTGCAGTAGCTCCCTAGCTGATGTCCCCACACCTGGGTCCCTCCATCTCACCAACCCTTCCCAGCGCCCTTCCCTGGGTGGGGTAGAGGGAGTGTGCCCTCCTCTCAAAGGCAGTTCAGACGCGAGGAAGGGGGAGAGCAATATGTGGCTACTCTTTTTAGAGGCAAATTCGTTCCTTTATCCATTTGTTTAATCATTTATTGATGCCACTGGGTGCCTACCACACTTATTCCAAAGGCAGAGGGAGAAAAGCCAACTCTTTCCTTGTACAGACCCAGAGAAGGGGTCCACAGAAGATGCGTGATTTTCCTGGGGTCCCCTAACCAGTGGATACTGTATTGTTTTCTCTCTTGAACAAGGGGGTAAGTGGAAAGACTAGGGTGACACCACAGGAGAGAAGAGACAAATGCCTAGTCCTGGGCTGGCCAGTCCCCCATAGGGGACTTGCGCTGGGCTGTGGGCCCTAGAGGTGCATGGGGGGAGGGAGGTCCTGGTTTCCTGCCTGAGGCAAGCTGGAAACCCGCCGCTCTCTGGGCGCCTGGCGCCAGCAGCGCTGGGGTTGGGCCCAGCAGAGCGGGAGGTTCAAGGGGAGGGAGCGCCTGGCGCCCAGTTCCCCGTGGCTCTGCAGAGTCCCACACCTCCCCAGCCCCGAGGCTCTCCTGAGTGAGTGTCGGATAGGGAAAGTAATGACTACGTTGAGAAGGACCTCGATCCCCCACACACACACCCAGTCTTTGTCCAGGCCCAGTCCTCACCCGCAGGCTCTCAGAGTGGCACACGTGGCCACGATTACACATGCACGGCAGGTCCACAAACTCGACACGTACCCCAAGTCCACAGATTCACATGCCCAGACTGTGTGTGTTCTCAGGATAACACATGTACAACCACACGAGACAGCATTTGAACATTCACGCATTCCTGGGATTTTACACCCCATCCCTCTGACACATCCCGATACAGATGTGTTACCACTAAGCCACCCCAAAGCCTGCATGTGGGCCGTAGAAGGCACCATATTCCACTAGAGGCACACACTTTCTGCATAAATATCACACCACCGTCGAGTTCTACACTTCGTCTTATGCCACAACTGTACCTGGGTGCAACCAGTTTGTATTTCCTTACAACTCTCCACAATTGTATTCACAGCACACACATTAGAAAACCGCATCATGTACTTTGCGTATTCTCAGGGTCACAACTAAGCCTGCGGTCCCACAAACGGCACGATTACTATTGCGTATGCACAGGTGCTCAGAAGCAGACGTTTTCACGTGCTTGCACATTACACACGGGCACACAAACCCACAGACAATGTGACATATCTTCTGCCTTACCTGTAGAGTCACATTCACACGTGGATGAAATGAATTGAACAACAGCATGAGCATTGTTATCACAGCACCCATCTGAATGCGGAGCACTCACGCAGGCACAGGCAATCATCCCCATACTCACGAATTCATGCTCCAGTACCCACCCACGTGTCCCGATCTTTTCCCCATGGTTACACATCCCCCCCGCCCCCATATCCAGCCTGCTTAGTGTGGTGGGGAACGCATTATCAGCACTGGGTGGTGAGTCCCAGTTCCACCAGACCCCCTTGAGGGCCTGAGATTGCCCCATTCCTCACCCCACCCCCACATCTGTGGGTGGTTAGAGAGCAGGGTGCTCCCCTGCCCCCACTTCCCACAAAGATCCTGAAGGATTGGAAGTCTTCAGATGAGTGGCGCCTGCTCTGAAAGTGAGGCCCTGGGGAACCCGCTGGGACTCCAGGCTGGGCGGTCTCCTGCGGGACCGACGCCAGGGAGATCTCAGGGGCGTGCACAGACCCAGGGGCGCCGAGGCTCCAGACCTGGCCTTCTGGGAGACCCCCAAGGTGCTTTTTTCTTCACCTAGAGATGATAATTTATTGTTTTACCATGACCCAGAGAGAAACAGCATAAAGAGAATATGTATTACAAATCCCCACAATTTCCCCCCCAAGCTTACTACTCCAATTTCTTTGTCAGATACCACCAGCCTCCTAGAATGGGCCATTGACTATAAATGTGTGTACATTTTACTTTGCTGCCATTTCCCTTGACTGCAATGTCAGTAAATTAGGGTTTAAAATTATGTTTAGTGGAGTTCCCTAACTTAAAAAAAAACACTTCTAAGATTCCATTATTTACTGAAAGAAGAAGTCTTTCTAGAAATGTTCACGAGGACGTTAAAAGAGCAAATTCAATTTTTAAATAATTTATTGAACATCTACCAAGCATCTGGACTCTTCAAAGACTAGTGAAATGAAAAGGCCAGGTCTTAACAGCAATAACTTAATTCTGCAGGTATACCCAAGGCGCTTTTAACTCTAGCCTGGCTCAGGTGCATTTTGACCGGTGGGGGTGTCCTGTCTGCCCCAGGTTACTCAGAGGGTTTGTGTGTGGTTGGGGGTAGGGGGAGGGTGGAGATCTGGAAACCAGGAGTTTGACAGACATGGCTTTAGGCTGAGAGTAAGAGAGTTCTGGCCCTGCCTAGCCTCTCCCTGTGTTCCTTTCCCTCTCAGAGCCTCCACTTCTCCATTTGCGGGAGATAGGATCAATAGTCTGGAGTTCTGTAATTCCACCCCTCACCCCCCGCCCCGCCCCCACACTCGGATTTAGCTCTTGGCTCAGGGGAGGACTGCGGTCTCCCTGGGCCCACATCTGCAGACCAGGGACCAGGGACCAGAAACTCCTAGGTTCTACCCACCAGTCTCATACTCCCTGGCCCTGCCTCCCCAGGGAACCCCTTGGTGTTCACCCAGATAGCACTTTCACAAGGTCTGGCACTCAGAGCACATTCGAAGGCACGCTTCCTCCTCCCACCGTGCTGTTGAGGTTGGGTGGGTAAGAAGCCTCTCCCATTTGACCTGATAGTGAGCTTAAGCACACAGCAGCTGAAAGTTGTGTTGAAGGAGTGCTTGAGAAAGCCCAGCGGTGGACGGGGCCCACCTGTGACACCCGGAGAAACTGTCGTTCCTCTCCTGTGAACTTAGCATCCTCGGTTTCCTCCTTGGCAAACCGGGTGGTGGGAGGATAATTCCCATCCAGAGGGCTGACTTCACACGAAAGGAAATAATGTAAATGAAGCTCGTAGCTCGGGAACAGAGTAAGCTGGGTGGATATATGGCGGCTGTTTTTAGGAATATCAGTTTCACAGGGAAAGCAATGGCGCTGGGCCTCCGCACGAGGACGTCGCCCTGGGTAGCGATGGTGCAGTGCTCTCCTCCGACCCCAGCGGCGCCCCTTATGGATGGCACTGAGGCCTCCTCTTTCCCGCTGACTCTGCAGAACCCCACCCTTACAGGCTGGCGGCCGGGGAGACCAAGCATCGCCCGGCGTGGGGACGATGCTGCCAGAGACCTGGATGGCAGGTCCAGATCCCATCCACTTCCATTTCATTCTCTGTGGACTTCGGGGGGTGGGGGGGACCGGGTGGGGGGCAGTTCCTGCCTCCGCTCTCACTCAGTGCTCCCATCTGTAGAGGAGGCCAGCTTTACTCGAGTCGAGTCTCAGCCCTCCGGAGTCACACAGGCCTCGGCTTCGGGGTCCCTGTCCTGCCCTTGCGCCTCTTCTCCCCTCACTCCAGCCCAGGGGGACTGGCAGGCCTCGCAAAGCCCGCTCCGCCAGGGCGCCTACCGCAAACCTTCTCCCCGCCGCGTCTTATGACCTTGACGCCACCGGCAATCCCCGCACCGGACCCCTTATCTAAATAGGGCCGTAAATCAAGGACCTGTCAGGGCGCGGGTAATTACAGGAACTCCATAAAAAGGACCCGGCCGGCCGCCTGTTTATATTAGCGCGGTGTAAAATATTCTCGCTGTCTTGGGGAATCGCGTCGCGCAGTAACGCGCCATAAATCAGCCTGCGGGCCATTTACCCCGCAGCTTGAGCGCGCAAATCCCTTAAACATTTCTCTGCCGCATCTAAAGAGTGTCTAGGACTCTCCCATCTGACCCAACCTGCTCCCCCAGGCTGAGGCCTGGGAACAGTCATGTGCGAAGAGAGAGACAGGGGCTCAGGCTCAACGTCCCTCTTCGAAGCTCCTTGAGCGAGGCCTGGTTGCCTCGGCCGGTGTGTGATGGCAGCAAGTCTACTGAGAGGTCCTGCTCCGACCACCGGGCATCTGGCCCAGGAAGGGGAAGGAGCTTCCCCAAGGGCACACGGCGGATGTCCAGACCTCTAGGGGAGACGTATTCAATGGTGGCCTCTGTCTTCCCCTTATTCCCTCCTATCCTGGGGCGAGAGGTGATCTTGCCAGAGAAGATCCAAGCTACAAGTTGACATCTACCTTTTACCTTTGGGGGTTGCTGAGCTCCCTGCAGCTGTGCACAGAATTGTGCACAGAATTGTGAGTGAATGTTCTTGTGTGCAACAGGGACCTCTGACCTAGTCTGATCCCCTTGCTTTGCAGGTGGCAGAGGACAGGCCCAGAGCACGGAGCACACAGCTAGAAATCGAAGACCCTCCACTGCTAACATGATCTATTCTGGCTTATCTCCCTCACACTCTTCCCTGAACGAAAACTAAGGTGGTGGAGGGGGACGACTCCATCCATTCTTAGGTCTGTACCTGCCACAAAAACACAAAGTCTGTTTAGGGGGAACCTAATGCTGCCCATCCTCTAGCGAGTAGCACAAAGGAAGCTTATGGAAAAAGAGTGTTAAATTTTCCGTGTCTTCCCCTGGGGGCGGGGACCAAGGACTCAAGGGAAAATTAAACATCTTCCTCCCCCACTCCCTTTCCCTTCCGAGGTCCGTAAATGACAGCGTGTTTACACGAGCTTTTATGTCGTCTGAGCCTCGTCCCGGCCCCGCTTCCTCCTCTGTGTATTTTCCGCGCAGAGAGATGTCTGCTTCGGGGCGCGTTCAACCTAAACAGAACCCGTCTGATTGGAAAATGTATTTATTTGAAAAATCGTAACTCACAGTTTTGGTGAAAACGGCCCCCAAATTTATGGGATCGCTCGGGGCGCAGCAGCTGTAAATCAAAAAGCACTGGACAACCCCTCCCCCGCCGCGCCCACAGCAGCTCTGGTGGTTTGGGGGCACCGGGACCAGCCCCCCCACCCCATTCACCCTGAGGCCCTCTGCAGCCCTCCCGGCTTTAATCCCGGGCAGTACTGAGTCGCCTGCTGGCTGGCAGGTGGATTTCATTCCAGCTGCTGTCACCCAGTCCCCTGGCTTTCCGGACAACTTCTTCTGGTCAGCCTCACCGCGATCAGTTTCAGGTGGTCAGTGTTCTCCTGCCCACTGGTCTGTTTTAGGCACGTCTGATTTTTCGGTTCATTGCCCCGCTGGCTAGTCATGTGGCACTCAGTCGGCTGCACCGCGGGTCACTTGCTGTTGGGCACTAACCAACTGATCAGTTGTGTGACACGCTGTTTTATGCCCAGAGGTTTATCTCTGGTCAGTGTCATGAAGGTCAGTTTCCCCGCCTGCCTGTTGCTTCCCTGGTCAGGGATTTTTTCCCCCTTTTCCTTAGTGCAGTCTGGATTCTGGGGAGGACGGGATCAACTGACCCCTCTCTCTCCTGTATCCTCTTGTCATCTGACCCCAGCTGAGGACTGGGGAAGGCCGGGGTTGGGGACTGTCCCCAAAGACCACTGCCATGAGCCCCACGGGCTGGGGAGCCCTGCAGTCCCGGCAGAGCTGCACGCGCTGGGCCTTCACGAGGAATCACAGAGTCGTCTTTGGTGAACACAAGGGCGGGACCACCTCCTGCCCCTCCCTGTTCAAGGACCATGCACTTCCCCGGCAGCGTCCCTCCGTGCATCAGGGCAGGCTGCCTGCTGCAGGCTGGCCGTCTGAGCGCGCTCTCAGGAAGAGGGTCGAAGGACTCACTCAAAACTTCTGTGCTCCTTTTTCCAGCGTGGGCAAAGGGGCGCACCGGCCCTGCGTGGTTCTGCTCGAGAATGGCGGCAATGGCGGCAAGGTAGTGCAGGGATCCCAGGTGGTGCGGGGATCCCAGGTGTTTCGGCAGCGGCTCATCCCAACCCTTCTTCTCTGCTCCGACTGCGCCCGCCTGACACACAAAATCCTGCACCCTGTTTGGCCACTCCAGCGGGGAGTGACCTATATGCAGTAGCATTTGGTTCCACAAAATGCAATCAATTTCGAGAGAGAAAATGTGGTTGGATCCAGCCTGTCCTACTGTGAGATTAAGAACTGGTGTGAGGTAGAATGGATCAAAACTGGTGAGAGTACAGAGGGCTCCTCTCCCGCTCTCCTCCCTTGGGGAGAAAAACTTGGGGGTGGGAGTAGAGGAAAGAGAGTCCCTCCTTCTAGGACCTCAGTTCTCCCAGTCTAAGATGGCCCTGCTCTCATGGGCCCTGGGACCCACACCTTCTTGCTCGAGGTAACAGGAGGGCAAGATATGGAGGCACAAGTATTACTCTTGGGATATGTGTTCTTATCTGACCAGAAGCCAACAGAAGCCTAGGCGTTTGTGCACTAGGATGGGGGGCGGGGGGCGGTCAGTAATCTGCGGCTGGCTACACTTACTGGTGAATATTCTGGGCTCCTCCACACTTCCCATCTGTGTAAAGGCGTTCTGAAACTGAGTCGGGGTAAGCAACTGTATCAGTATCAGTCTTAATAGTTTAAACAGGGCCAGGCTACATCTGTCATCTTTCCCATAATGGTCCATCGTAAACCCACTTTAAAATTGAAAAACAAAAAGAAAAAGGATTTAATGTTGACACTGGGAAAATGCTTAGCTCTGACGTTGCCGGGGAACTGGCAGGCTCTGCTGTCCTCTGGGAGAGACGTTAAGTGCTTCGTGTTTTCTGCTTTTTTCCATTGAATTTCCAAATCTCTCAGGGGTCGTCTTTGTCTCTTTACTTCAACAAGGGAAGGCCTTCCTGACAAAGTCAGGGGTGGCTGAAAGGGCCCTTGGCCAGGGATCAGGGAAGCGTCAGAACACAGAAAACTTGGCAGGCTGAGTCTCAGTCCTTTCCATAGTCGCCTCAACCTTTTTACTGGCACCTTCCTCTCAATGTCAGCCTCCTGCTGCCCTCTGGCCCCCTTTCTGAGGCAGAATTTTGCTCTGGAGGGGAGAGACAAGAAGACACGTCACCGATGGGAAAGGACAGAAATCGGAAAGGAAAGGTGCGGGGCCGGAACAGCGACTTTCAGAAAGGGAAAGCACACTTTGGCTTTACTTCGTATCGAAGATCCGAGTGGGTTCCCTTCCGGACAGAAAGTCTGGGTTCAGCCGCTTCTTCCTGGTGTGAACGCTGCACCCACACCGCAGGGTGTGAGAAAGATTGTTCCCATCAGCTTCCCCAAACCATCCAGAGCATGGAGCAAAAAAAAAAAAAA
>PVKM010040865.1:0-13324 GCA_004027735.1 Carollia perspicillata
AACTTTTGTGAGTCATGCTGCCACCCTGCAAGAGAAAATGCTTCATTATTAAGTATTTGTTCACTTTTGATATTCATTGGTTTCAGCATTCTTCATGAGTTCCGGAACGAATTAGCAAAGAGTACCAATGTAACACTGCATTTAATACCTTTATTTGTTTTGTGGTAAATCACAAGAAATGACCTCAGTTCTTCTCTGCTTCATATCCATGGTATTTTTTCATATAACTGCCATGTTCTAGGATTGGCCATGCTGCTTGTCTGGGGCAGTAGGATGCAGCAAACAAGACCAAGCAGAATGGGAAAAAGCACTCAAATGAACAGACTTGGTCTCCCTCTTGCGTGCTTCCATCACCATTCCTGGTCAGAGCCTGCTGGAATATAAGAGACATGTAGTAACGTCGATTTATTCCAGTTGTCTCATCTGAGTCCTGCCTAACTAAGCCCAGTGCTGGTAGAATAAGCACAGCAAATTTCAGGAGCTTCAACTAGAAAGCAACCCAGGCACTTGGGCATTGAAAGCTTATTGTTGTATGCCATTGAGGTTTAGTGGGGTTTTTCTGTTTGTGTTGTTTACATTAAGTATTATGGCGGCAATAAACGGTACAGCTTGTTTTCATTTTTTTCCCTCCCTTTCTCAATCTCTCTTGTCCTCAATCTCCTTTTCTTTCCTTCCTTCAGTGATAAATCACAATTTATTTATCATTTGTGGTGTGCCACGCATATGCAAAGAACTGGAGCAGTACGGATAAGGCACTGACCCAAATGCTTTGTCTGTATCCGTGTCAATTCTACTCTCTACTCTCTATAGTCTATGCTCTCGAATGACTCTCAAAGTCAATAAGCTCTAAAATTAAAGACTACCTGCAGCCAAGTATAATTGTTGAATACAAAGCTCTTTGAGCATCTAACTGAAGGTAAATAATAGAAAGTGCTTAGTCATTACTTTCATAGTCAGCTCCAGCCTTGTATCAAAGCCTGGGCTTAAAGCCATGTGCTAATCTGTAAAGTTGTTGGTGGCTGAAGTGCCAGGAAAAAAAATCACGTGCAAAATACTTTAATCTTAGATATTACCAGAGAAAAGATATGTAGTGATGTGGGTTTGTTTATATAAGATGTGGTGATAGAACTAGCAATATTGAAAGTCACTTTTATATGGCCTTATAAAAAGTCCAGAATGTACACATTTATATTTTAACTTAAAATTTTTATTATGGAAAACTCCAAATATAAATATAAAAGTAAAGACAAAATATAACTTAATGCCTTATGCCTGTTAACCCAAACTCAACAATTATTGATTCAAGGCTGATTTTGTTTCATCTATACCCATACTCAGCTCCCTGTATTTTATTTTGAAGCAAATCTATAATTGTATTTATATTAAGTTATCTACAAATATTCAACACATATTTAGCAGATAAAGTTCTTAAAATACATTAATGTCATTACCACACTAAAATAATAATTTACTTTTAATATTTCCAGTTTTCACAATCCATGTTCAAACATTACCACTTGTCTCATAAAGGTGTTTAAATCAAGAGCCAAACAAATTTCAAACATTGTAATCGGTAGTCTTCTAAGCTCTCGATTTTAAATTATTAAATCATTTTTCTCTTTTTTTTATTGCCATTTATATTTTTGCAGAAACAGAATTATTTGTTTGACTTCATGAAAGCTTAAATTTTGCTGTGGAATCATACAGTATATTTCTCTGATTCTGGTATTTTCTGAAACATGGGAATTAGATCTATGGGCTTGATCATATTTAAGTTAGAGTTTCTTGCAAAAATACTTCAGAGGTTGTTTTGTGTATTTTCATCAGGAAATAGTGTTTCTTCTCTTTCCAAATCTATTAATCACCTAAATCCATTAATACATTAAGGACTTCAAACCGGTGATATCGTATTATCTCCTTCACTTATCAGCTAGAACACAATTATAAGGAGAAATTTCTTAAGACACATTTGGTCATGTGGGATACAATTGGTATAGTAAAAGGTGGGTAAGTGTTTAATTTTTTTTGTTTTAACTAGTTTTCAAAATAATTAATCAGTGACTTTGCATCTTCCAAAAGGGAACAATGACTTCCCTATGTTTTCTTTTTCCCCCTTTTCTCTTTTATAATTATTTTAAAAAGAACCATAATGTCCCATGGATTTAATCATATTCATTGTATTTTAATTCATTGGCCAGAGAGAGATGCTTCAAGTTGGCTAAGGTCCTATTAATTACACCCCAGCTGTCTCTGATGGCTTCTTTTTCTTTCTGGTTGACAGAATGCTCCAGACTGATCTTGTGAGCACTAGTGGCATCATGCGACTAGGCTCAACACGGTTTCTAGGCATTTTCAGTGGAAGAACAAACAAGTATACATAAAATACTTAGTAAGTTAATTTACATGCTCTGTGAATTCAGATTTAGTACCAACTGAATTGGAATTGTATACGTAACCTCATTGATCTTGTATCTGTATCTCCTATCAACTGAAGCTGAAAATTTATGTTCCCAAAGACTGCAGTATAGTTACTTATCATCTCTACTCTATAGTACATATATAATAACACTATCAGAAAAACACTGTCATCACTGACAACATGATCACAAAAAAGCTTCAAAATTATATTTTCAATTCTTTTGGTATTTATAATATATCTATGAATATACAGTTAAATTTTGTATTTAGTCATTTTAAATAGATTTTTTGGGGGGTAGCCCGGCATCCAAAAAATAATGAACATATGTAAGTATTTAAAATTTAGCTTCAGATTTCAAGACATGTATATATCATTTTAATTTCTCATCCTGTTTATTTAGAGTGTTTTCATTATTTTAAAGTCAAGTTCACAAACAAATTGTAGTAGCCAGTCTTCAAAGTAGCACCCGAAGATCTTTGCCTCCTGGTATTCATGCCCTTGTACATTTTCTTCTCACAAAATCAGGCTAATTAATATGACCAATACTATATTTTGGAAGTGATCTTGTGTGATTTCTAAGGACAGGTCACAAAAGACATTGTGATTTTATCCTTCCTTTTTTGAATCACTTGTAGGGGGAAACCAACCACCATGTCTAATTTGTTTCTCAATATATTATTAACAGACACATCCTGAGGGCCTACAGCCCGATGAGTGTTGAGTGTGCAATTGCATGCAAATCTACTTCCAAATCCATGTATTCTGAGCCTTTAGAATCCCTCTTCTATAATATACTGAAGAAAACCAACTTTATTGATAATCTGTTACTCTCAAGTCAATGTTTTAGTTTAAAGCAAGCTCCCTGAGCTGCTTCCACTACTGGAGCCAACACATTAAATGCAGAGTCTGTGATACATGAATCCATATCAAGCATTGGGCATAATCAAATATGTTGTATCCTCTATGATTTAACACACTTTAAGTTCATTACCACATATATTTCCCAAAGTTTCTGATAATATGAATTAACAAAACATTGCAATTATTTTGAGGTATTAACTCTTCTTCTTTGTTAGACTCACTCTTATTTTCCTCAAGCCTGCTGAGATATGACACCAAATATAGATTTCAAGCCATAATGGATAGTTTTGGTGGGTCTTAGGTGCACAGCATGCTACCGCCACACTAACTTTATAACTGGTGTTCAAGCAAGACAGACCTAGTTTTCTCAGATGTGGGAGGAGGGCAAGCTTTTCCTGGTAAAGGAAAACTACTAGGTTCAGGATGCTCAGCATTATTCGAATTCACCCATGTGTTTCCATTCCAATCTCAGGGTTTTAAACTTTCCTAATAAATGCTCTTCCACTTAGTGAATCTGTAAGTTCAACTTACATTTTACTTCTTAAAATTATGCAATTAAATGTTGGGTCTTATTTTTAGCAGGCTTGACTCCAAGGATATAAGGAATAAGTGATTCCATTAGGCCTGCCATAGTAGCCATCTGCTTCTTCGTGACTTAAATTGGAGTTTAAAGCCCCATTTTTGTCATCTTCTTTTTGTAGATGCAATAAGAAATAGTTCTCCATCCTCACTGCTCTTAAAGTTACCATCATCACCACTTTATAGTTGTAAAGTACAACAATCACTCTATCTGCCAAGGTACTTAACAGACTCTTAGTCACAAACAGCTGCTCATAATTTAACTTACCATAATGCCTCTGGATGCTATGGGTTGCTAGGATTCTCTTTCACACTGGCATGGAATCTAGCCTGCCATCGGAAACATTGCCAACCAACCCAAGAATCGCCTCAGTTGGGTTCTATACAGCAATAGAACAACCCAACTAGGCATTTTGACAGTGGAAACTGAATTACATGAATTGATTACACAAGTGTTCAATGTCTGAATGAGCAAACAGGAAACACTGAGGTAACATGGTAATAACTGGTAAAACACAGGGGAGGAGTAGGGTTATCAATACATAGAAGCTTAATGAAAGCATCGCATAACTGTAACTCAGAATTTCCTGTGTGAGGCCTAACTGCCAAGGCTAATGGCAAACGGGGACAATGGAGTAGTTCTAGGAATGCTCAAGGCAGTTGGAGGCTGGAACCAAGTTCTTCTGCTGTGGTGAAATATCCTGGCAAGGGCATTACTATTAGGAATGTTATGAAGGTAGGAAAAGAATGAATTCATTTTCCCTTGCTCTACCTTTAAGTCCTACTATAGTAATTCCTACTATTGACAGAACTTAACAGAATGGAATTCTAGTGGGCAAATCGTATGCAGAGTCTCTGTTCCAGCCTATAGAGCAGGGTACAGAAGATAAACTTGAATCTGAGGGTTAATGGGTACAAGATCAGTGTATCTATTATTGGCTCTTCTGTTCTCTTAGTAGAGGAGGGATATTTGTCCAGCTTCACATCCCCAGGATTCCCTCCTCTGATGTTAACTCTAGTTCAGGAATATAGACTTGTGTCCCCTCAGATCTATGGCATCTGCTCCTCTCACTACTCTTATCTGGAACTTGTTTTTCCTTTGCCCAGTGTCTCCTTCCTGCTCAATTAAGTTTCTCTTTTGGGGCCCAGGCTGCCAAGTGCTAACCACATATATCTCCTTTATTCACCTGTCAGCTGGAACCTACATAGTCTCAGTGAATGTTCTCAATTGCCCTGATGAGCTCTGCATGCTGACTGAAGACTTATTTGTGAACGAATATTTGTTGAGAGTTTACTTCACGGAGTTGCTGACTCTCTGGGCCATTGGAAGTCTCTTTGCCTCTTTTGGCGTCTCCCAGCATGGTTGTTGCTACCTGCAGATCTTTCAGCAGTCGCACCTTGGCCTCACCTTTGTACTGAGCATTTTGTAATTCTAGGGATAATCTGTTATTGATTTTGCTGTAGCAGTTGCCTGGGGGGTTTTCTCTTCAACAGTCTTATTTCACATACAATACAATTTACCCATTTAAAATGTACAATTTAGTGGGTTTTGGCATATTCACAGAGCTTGGCAAGTAGCACTTGATCAATTTTAGAACAATTTTATCACCCCCCAAATAGACCTATTAGTAGTCACTTCTCATTTCCTCCATCCCCCCACTCTCCCAGTAAACAATTGCTAATTTACTTACTAACATTACAGATTTACCCATTCTAAACATTTTATGTAAATGGAATCATATAATATGTGTTCTTTTGAGATCACCTTTTTTCAGTTAGCATAATGTTTTTCAAGGTCCATCCATGTTGTAGCATGTGCCAGTGGGTCGTTTCTTTTTATTGCTGAGTAATATTCTATGTATGAAAATATCTCATTTTATTTATACATTTACCAGTGGATAGGCATTTAGTTTGTTTTCACTTTTTAGCCATTAAGAATAACACTGTTATAAATATGAGTCTACAAGATTTTTTTGTGTGGATGTATATTTTTATTTCTCTAGGAGTGAAATTGCCAGGTCATATAGTAAGTTTATGTTTAATATTTTAAGAAATAGTCAAGCTTTCTAAAATAACTATGATTTTACATACCAGCACTGTATGAGGTTTTCAATTTCTCCAAATCTTTGTCAACACTTGTTATCTGTCTTTTTTACTATAGACATCATAATGGGTGTGCATTTATATTGCATGCAGTTTTAATTTGCATTTCCCCAATGACTAATGATGCTGAACATCTTTTTATGTGCCCATTTGTATATTTAATTTAGAGAAATATCTG
This sequence comes from Carollia perspicillata, assembly GCA_004027735.1. Lineage (NCBI taxonomy): Eukaryota > Metazoa > Chordata > Mammalia > Chiroptera > Phyllostomidae > Carollia > Carollia perspicillata. The sequence goes on from PVKM010040865.1 coordinate 6,141, forward strand.
TTTAAATCTTTTTCTCATTTTTCAAGTGAATTGAATTTTATTGCTGAGCTGTAAGAGTTTTTAAAAATATATTCTGAACACAAGTTTCTTAGCTAAATGATTTCCAAATATCATCTATTTTCTAGGTTGTCTTTTCACTCTCTTGATGGTGGCCTTAAGAGCACAAAAGGTTTTAATTCTGACACAGTCCTAGTTACCTATTTTTTCCTTACTACCTGAGCTTTTGATGTTGTATCTAAGAAGTATTTGTTTAATTGATGGTCACCAAAATTGAGTCCTGTGTTTTATTCTAAAAATGTTGGAGGTTATGTACCTACATTTAGGTATATGATACATTTTTTAATTAATTATTGCATAAGTGTAGAGAAGGTTTCCAACTTAATTATTTTGCATTGTACATATCCAATACTTCCAGCATTCATTATTGTTAAAAAGACTGCCCACCCCATTGAATTGTCTTGACATCTGTCTAAAAATATCACTTTATCATTGATGTAAATGTTTAGTTCTGGACCCGCAATTCTGTCCTATCTATCCTTATGCTCTACTCTATATTGTCTACCTGTCTTGCTTAATGTAGTTTTGTAGTTAAGACTTGAATTAAGATATATATGCATTAGTCCTCTGACATGTTCTTTTTTATTTTCAAGATCGTTTTGGCTATTACAGGCTTCTTGGACTTTCATATAATTTTAGGATCAGATTGTCAATTTCTGCAAACTGTGTCAGCCGAGCTTTTGTTAAGTACTGTGTTCAATTTCTAGATCAATTTGGGATATACTGCCATTTAACAGTAGTGAGTCTTCTGATTCATCAATGTGGGATTTCTTTCAATTTTTTAGATATTCTTTCTTTTTCTAATTTCTTTCAATCATGTTTGTAGTTTAAATGTAAAAGTCTTTCCTTATTTTGTTGAATTTATTCCAAGTACTTAGTCATACTTGATGTTTTTGCTAATTATTTATTAATTTCCTTTTTAGATTTGTATTGTTTTTGTGTGTTGATATTATAGCCCACAACATTGCTGAATCACTTCTTAGTTCTAATAGTAATATTTTTAGTAGATTCCATAGGATTTTCTACACAGAGATCATCATCTCCAAATAGAAATAATTTTATTTATTCTTTCTCAATTTGGATGATTTTCATATCTTTTTCTTGCCTTATTGTCTTGTTAGCACCTTCAGTAAAATGTTGAATAGAAGTGCGAAGAAACATCTTTTTTTTTGCATGATTTTGTTGATTTAAGCACTTATTCTTAAACCATAATGCATGATGTTATCTCTGAGGCTTTCCTAGATCCTTTTATCAGGTTGGGAAAGTTCCCTTCTATTTCTTGTTTGTAGATTATTTTTAATTATGTGAGATTTTGCCAAATATAAATCCCGTGTCTATTGAGATGACTATGTGTTTTCTATTAACATGAAGTATTATGTTGATTGATTTTTGTTTATGAAACCAGCCTTGCATTTCAGCATTAAATCCCTGTTGATAAAAGTGCATAATACCTTTTTATGTTTTTGAACTTGGTTTATTAAAATTTTGTTGAAAATTTCTCTGTCTATATCCATAAGGGTATTGGTCTGTAGTTTTATTTATTTATTTTTTTTTGTAAGGTCTAGTTATCATGGCAATATTGGCTTCCTAGAGTAAATAGAAAGTATTCTATCCTTATCCACTTTTTGGAAGAGTTTTTAAAGAGTTGGTCATCATTATTTAATTGTTTGGTAAAAGTAACCCATGAAGCTATCAGGGCCTTGGATTTTTATGAAGTAAAAATGTTTTGATTATTTATTCATTCTTTTTACTTCACATAGGTTGATTATATTTTCCATTTCTTCTTCAGTCAATCTGGTAGTCTATGTCTTTTTAGGAACATATCCTTTTTATCTATATTACCTATTTTGGTGATATAAATTTGTTAATTGTATTCATTACAATAAATTTTATTTCTATAAGATTAAAATAGTAATGTGCTCTTTAATTCCCAATTTTCTTACTTTGAATGTTTTTTTCTTTTGGTTAAGGCTTTTAATTTTTTTGACCTACTTGATAACCAACTTTTGGTCTCGTTGAGTTTTCTTTGTTGCTGTTCTACCCTCTGTTTCATTAATTGGCAGCCTAATTTTTGTTTATTTTGCTTGTGGTTATTTTTAATTGCTTTTTTGTATAGTCTTATTACTTAGTAGTTCTGTTCCAATGGGAGGATTTAAAAATGACTTTGAGGTTACTACCATTTGCTTTGCACCAATATAAGACATGTTAAAACTACAAGAAAAAAATGTTTATTTATATATATTTTTGACATCACTTTTAGTAATATAAAGTTTCTTATGAACTTTTTTGAGTAATGTAATTTTATTTATCTATCATTAAAATTATACAATTTCCTTAGCTATTACTTATAAAATCAGTGACTATTTTGAAGTTGGATTGATTAGTTAAAAATTATTCAATTTCTAGATTTTACAGACCCCAGTTAGCTAATATTTAAACCAGATACTGAATATATATTTAAATTTATATGTTCATATGTACATACATTTCTATATACATATTACTACAGATATAATTATTTTTATAAATATTTATGTATACAAGGTCTGTCCACAAAAAATCCATCCATTTTTAACATAATGAGAGTGATTTGTGCAACATTGATGTAAACTGGCAGCCAAGGAGAGTGGGCTGGAATGAACATGCATGAACAATGATGACTTTTTCACTGTACTTCTCAATGGGGCCAGTAAACATCATTGAGCAAGCATATGTACAGAGTAGCTGTCACATTCAAAATGACCAAGTGAGTACAGCAATGAGTCTGCATCAGATTTTGTATTAAGCTTGAACATTCCTCGACAGAAACTATTCAGATGATTCAGCAGTCCACAGCTATGGGCAACTGATGATTGGCAGCTTCATCATGACCGCACACCCACTCTGTATCATGTCTTGTGCACAGATTTTTGTTGAAACATCAAATCACTCAGGTGACTTAGTCCAGATTTGGCACCCTGTGCCTTCTGGCTTTTTCCAAAACTAAAATCGCCTAACAAAGGGAACAGATTTCAGACCATCAATAAGATTCAGGAAAATACAATGGGGCAGCTGATGATTTAGGGAACTGTGTGAGGTCCCAAGGTGCCTTCTTTGAAGGGAACTGAGTCATCATTGTCCTATGTACAACGTTTCTTGTATCTTGTATCTTCTTCCCTAAATGTCTCTATTTTACATAGTATGTGGCTGGGTACTTTCTGGACAGAACGTGTGTATATTATACACATTACTATATGTACACATGCATAGTTTATAGTCATACACATATACATTTATATGCATGTATGCATATCTAAATAGGTATATACTTTATGTGTATATACACATATTATTTACATATGTATATATACTGTCTGCACATGTACTGCTGTGATATCCCTTTCTTCTCCATACTTCCTTACCTTACAGTTTTATGTACATAAAAATGCATCTATGTACAATTATAAATAATTTTCATTATTATACAACTGTTATTTTTTTAATGAGATGGCTTTGGGAAAGTTGACTTTTTAGAATATCACTTAAGGAAACTATGAATTCTTAAACATGTATAATTAATAAAAATAAGAATATACTTTCAAAATATGAGGTACACACTTCATGTATATTGTCTCACAGAATTCTCACTGTTCTGGAAATTGAGTGTCATCTCCATATTAAAGACACTGAGGCTCAGAGAGGTAAAGATCTTCTGCATAACCACACAGACAGAGATTCAAACAATATAGGATTCCAAAGGCATGCTATTTTTTTCTATGTAGTGCTGCAATATCTTGTCAGGATTGGTTGTGAAGTACCTTCAAGTACGTTTATCACCCCACACGAAGGGCATACACATTTCCCATATGTAATGAGAGTGAACTGAAGAACATTTGAAATTAGCTGACTAGACTCATTCTGTCTGTATGGAAAAATTGAGGTACTTGCATCATAAAAGAGATGAATTAAAATGTAAAACATAGAAAACTGACATTGTATCAACATGTATTTTCTGCAGGTCTAAGTGGCTGGTATGCTTATAGCTCTTTCTAATCACTGAGATTTGATTTTATGGCCATAGGTTGCCAGATTCTGCTGTAATAAAATGGCTGCAAGACCTTCCAAAGAGCAAGTCATTGATGCTGATTTGCAAAGCCTTAGCACAGGTATAAAGATCCCGGGTTCAATCATGAGAAGAAACATAAAGAACTAAATGATGATTGACTTCTCCATTCTGGATATGATTGATTATGGATTGTCATAAATGATGTGAGAGTGATCACTAAATGGAATAGCCTCAAGGAGAGAAGTCTTTTGTTCAAGAAGATGAGTGCAGGAAGAGGGTGCAACACTCTTTATAAATCATAGTTCGGATTATAACATGATAAATGATATCCTTCAGTTGATATTCACTGGAACCCAGGGGCTATTTGAGATGGTTAGGTGATGGAAATGCCTCAGGAGATAGACAGCTGCATGGTAAGAGGGTCTTTAAACTACTTTAGTTGACATGACTTTTCTTTATCTCATTTAGAATAGCACATTCTGAAAGTTCTGGGGTCGTCTGCATATCACAATTTTGTTCTCTCGATCTCCCTCCAACCCATTCTCCTATATTGATAATTCTCAAAGAAGAAAGTAAATGCTAATATTCTAGTAACAAACTATAGAAATGATCCCTGAAAGTATAGTCTCAGGAATACTAATATTCTAAAAGTTGGCTATGTGACATTGTAAAAGGTTAATTCACACTTATATTTCTTTTTGCTGTAGTGTAAATATTGTAGAATCTTACCAAAATAAAAGAAAACCCATGAGCTCTACTTACAGCAAAATATTCCATTAATGGTGTGATGACTAATTTCGATGCCTGCTTATGAAATTTGTGGAGTGTGTGAACTACTGTTATGTTCTTCTCTTCTCCACACTCTTTGCCACCACACAACTGCCCATGATCATCAAACTGTGAGGCCTGGGGTTTTGTTCCTGATATTTTGTTTCTGTTTTTCTCTCCTCTGGAGTGTTCACCTGTATGTCACATTTAGTAGACACTGAGGGACTCCTGTCCAATTTTAGACTCAAGGCAATTCTCTTTGCTCTTTTTTGAGATGAAACTAAAATTGATAAAATGACCTTGTTCTCCTAATCAGAATTCCCTTTGACTTGTAAGCATGATGAAAACTGTCAGAGAGGATCTTAGCCTCAAACTGTTCCTCCTATCACCCACTTTCTCTGTTTTATTCTTCACTTTTCTTCCTGAAATCCAACCCCTTCAAGCATACATGAGACCATCTTGGAATTTCTTGCCATATTTTCTGTATTTGTTTCAGCTCTTAAATAAAGCATCAGGACCTCAAAAAACCAAACCAATAAATATTTTCCTTTCTCGTTTTCTTTTTTACATATTGAAGGTGGGATGGCTTCACTTTTTAAAAATCTGGATTAGACAAATTAAAATAAAATGAAGCTATAACTGATTATGTGGTTGTGAATTTAAGAAGAGAAAAAAACCATCTAACTGCACAAAAAAACACTGTGCCAAGCACTTTAATTCATGCTTACATAAGACTTTTAGTTTTGTGGGCTAGCTATCCATTAAGAAGCAAGAAGACAATGAACCAGACCAGAAGCTCAGGATATTATTACACTATCTGTTGATTTTTATTCTCCATGGAGGGATTGAAGAAGAGTTTATGGGGCAAGATGTTGAATAAACCCAGTAAGAGTTTGTGACCTCAGGAAGCTTAGAATTAACTACAAAATAGACATGTTTTGAATAGTCTCATAATTCAGTTAGCAAGAAGAAAATTTAAAAGAATACAATTCAAGTGTCAGAGCAGATAATTTTCATTTCCACCACTATGTACACTCATACTAACTGAAGATGATATTGAGAAAGGTATTCTTTTTTCCCCCCTCGTTTCTCCCTCATGAGCTTGGATTAATGATTTCTAGCAATGTGTGTGTGTGTGTGTGTGTGACTTTGGACTAATGTTTGATTTTTCTTTCCTTTAATTGCACCAGCATTAAAATGAGGTTGGTAATATCATACTAAGATCTGTGAGAACGGTAATTACGTAATGCTTATCATGTTCCTGTGGCCCCTATCATTTGATGCAAGCTCATTTGTAAAAGACTAAAGATGTAAATATCAAGACTTGACATCTCCTAATTTATATTATAATACCTCATGTATATCGGTATTTTGTGTTCTCACAAAATACTATAGGACTGAACTATACTCAGGGTCAAATCTAAGACAAAGTAATTATTATTCATCATGGACAAGGGTTTTACAAGGAATAAAAATGTGAATATAAAATAAGATTATCCACAATTTTAATGTGTTTCATGATTAAAAGAATAAAGTCATTTGGTAAGAGTAGAGAAGATATCTCAGTATTTTAATATAGGCTGGCATTATGTCTCTACAGGCTCCTTTCTTAAATGTTTCACATTCAAAATCTTAAAACCTAATTTAATTGGAGGAACACTTGAACCACAATTTTCTCAAGAGAGTTGTTTTCCTTTAAATTGTAGCTTTTACCCTTTATTGGATCACTGATCCTATTTGGTATCTATTAAAAGTGGAGACTTGGCTGCTGAGGTAAAGTGCAATGTCAATCAAGGGTCCTCACTGAAAACAACAGAAACCAACTCTGGTTGGTTTAGGCAGAAACATAATTTACTAAAGATTGTAAGTAGCTCACAGAATCTTCAAGTGAGACAGAGAATTAGGTTTGCAGGCTATGCAGTTCAGAACAGTGCCCAAACACACCACAGAATGTTGTTGCCCATTCAGGGCTGGTATGTCAACGCTGGATGCTAGTGAAGGAAACTTGACTTCTGCCGCTTTTGGAAAATAGTTCCCATTGATGCTATCTCTGCCACAAAGTTTTGAGGCCTCAAGGGGATAAGCATTGTGGATAAGGCGAGTGCATGGTCAGAGTCCAATAGGCTGTGCCTATCAGTACCTAGATAGCAAGACGAGAGTGAAGAAGCATACTCCTTCATTTGTTTATTGACAATATCATCATGTAAGCTCTATGATGCCTACTGAGCACTAGGGAATCATAGGGAATCACACAAGATATAGTCTGTGGATTTTACAAAGTTTCTGAGAAGCTGGAAGATGATTATGGCTGAGT
>PVKM010040866.1:0-13313 GCA_004027735.1 Carollia perspicillata
TTTTAAAAAATAAACCACACCCTCTCTTAAAAAAAAGAATTAGCGTCTTCTGATCCGTGAAATAATATATCCCCCCCGCCACCCGCACTTACAGAGCTGTTGAATCTCTCTGGTTGGTTGTTTTCTAAGCATAGGTCTTGTATATCCTCTGTCAGAGTTAGCCCTGGATATTTGGTGCTTTTTTGATGTTTTGTAAAGGATGTTGTTTTTTAAATTAATTCATTTCTGCTTATTTATGGTTGTATGAAAAATGGCTGTTTTACTCTTTAACTTGGCATAGCACATTGAAAACAAAAGTTCTGCTGAGTGCCCTAGTGTTGTCCTTTATGCGTCTCCTCTCTCTTTTTCCCCCCTCTGTAGTTCAAGGCAAATTGTGGACTGATGGTTTACTTCTAGCTTTTGCTGCTCTGACTTGTTAATCTTGATGCTTCCCTTGGAAGGTTAAATGTGAGGCAAGCTGTCATTTCAGAGATGGAAAGCGTGGGTTGGGGCACGCCTAGTCTGTCTCGGGTGCAGGGAGACAGCGTGGACCAGGACCAGGCGCGCCTCACGGAACCAGAGCCTGGGCTCCCGGTATTGGCTTGCTGGCACAGCTGCCTTCTGCTCCTAGGAGAATTGCTTCATCTTCCCGGGCCTCCTTTCAACTGAGGGGATTAACCCTGGCCCACCGGCCGACCTCCCTGGAAGGTGAGGACTGCTGCGGGAGCACGCGTCTGGAGCCGAGCTTGCAGGGAGAGCTCGCTCTGATTAGGGCTGTGAGCTCCCCGTGCGCTCCCCTCTTTCTCTGCGAGGGACTCCTTGCCCTCTGCTGCACGCGCTCCTGAGGCTTGCTGCCTGAGGATCCAGAGAGAAGACGAGACCCCTCTCCCTCAGAGCTGTCACTGACTGCGTCGTGTGGTAGATGAGAAGAGGCTCTCTGGCTTTCAGAGCCAGGGTCAAGAGCAGGCGGTCTTTATTTGCAGGCAGCACTCGCAGTCGACCTTGTTGAAGAGAGGTGGTGTGGAGTCCGACACTCGGGCAGAGGAGACAGGCCGCTCCCTTCCCACAGCCTTTTAGGGCTCCTGCCAGATGCCGTCCGGACTCAACGTGCCAGCCAGTGGCTCAGTGACGCTTCGTTACGGAGGCCCCACATCTGGTTGTGGATCAGGGGCTACTCCCCTGAAAGCGACAGAAAACCCGAGTAATAACAGCTTCAGCAAATCAGGATGCGTTCTGATCACGTGCTGGAAGTCCCACTGTTGGTGGTGATGGCATTGGTCCGTCTGCCCAGCAGGGCTCCCGGGCCCTGGTTCTTCTTTTCTGCTCTGCGCCCTCACGTCATCGGCCTTTCACCTCGCGTGCCGTGTCTGTCGCTCTGGGAGCTGGAGAAGCCGTTGTGTAGCCCTCGTTCTGCGTTCAGGGCGTGAGACCAGGAGATGCAGGCCAGACTGCCCCGTCTGCTCCACCAGGAACCCCCAGACTTCCTGCGAGCCGGAGCTTCGCAGTGCGGCTGCGTGGGCTGGCGAGGGGGCTGGGAACGTTCGGGGGTCCGGCCAGGGGAGCCTGTGGCCTTCCGTCTTTCTAAGTGCGGGATAAAGCAGCCCGACACTAGAGAAGACTCACTCAACACGGCAACGCGGGAAAAGGTCTACAGAAGGCACCAGGCCATGTCAACTGCCTTTTTTTTTTTAATCCTTTAAATGTTGATTACTTTTGCATGCTGTTTCTTTTCTGGCTGGTTGCCAGTCTGGCTTTCTTTCCAACTGGTATTAAGCTGGCAGCTACCCACATTCGTGAACTCGGGGTATTTCTACTGGGGAAAAGTCGTCAGAAGCAGAGGTGGAGGTTGGTGAGATTGGAGCTGACTTTTAGTTGAGAATCTGTGGATGTTTTGCCTCACAGCCATTTGTTCAATTTTGTGCTTTTTTATTGATTTTAGGGAGACAATGTACATGTTCGTTCAGAAATGAAAAGTGCTAGGGATCGAGTTCCCCCGGTGCTTGGCACAGAGACGCTGTGCTCCTGAGAGCAGAGGGAGAGGCCCTGCTGAGGCCCCGCTCGTCCAGGAGTCTGCGCAGAGTTCCGGAGCAGCCGTGGTTTGTCGTGTTCGTGTCTGGGTTAGGGAAGGGGAGTGAACGATCAGGTACAGTGAGTCCCAGCAGGTGTGTGGGAAAGAGAGTTTGTGAGAAAATGAAGTGGCAGTTGATCAGAATTAGGCTTGTGGAGAGCAGACACACTGCTTGCTTTTTCTCCCATGAAAGCACGTGGACATCTACGCTGTGTGGTCAGGGTGGTGCCTGACAGCAGTGCTGGGCTCCGGCACCGCACCTTGTGGTCCTGCTGGGCAGTTGGGCCTCTCGCGCCTGCTCCGCCTCCTGGCGGCTCAGCTCGGCTCTGTGTGCAGGGTCTGGGTTCTGTATGGGAGACCACTGTCATGACACCGGGGAGGGCAGTGCACACACAGCCTCTTTGCCACCATCCCCTCCTTCTGGGTTGTCCTTTGCTAGTCCTGAGCAGGTCAACTGAAGAGTTCAGTTAGATGCTCTTAAAGGAGATGGTGGAGACCTCCAATTCTGGGTACCATGTAGGTTGTTCGAACATCTTTGCTTTTGGTGTTTTTATTTCCTTTAGTTTATTTAGTTGTTTTCATACCTTTATAAAAGTTTTTCATTGCTTTAACCTTCCAAAGAAGTACCTGTATCTATTTCCAGGGCTAGAAAAGGAAAAAAGCTCTAGAAAAAGGAAATTTCAAAGTAGGTCTTCAGTGAGGCCTGAGTCAGGTGGGTGGTGGGCCCAGGTGAGACTCTTGCCCTTACTGGGGGTCACTTCCAGGTGGAGAGGGCGGTCTCCCTGAGTCTCTCAACCAGCCTTCTTTGGGCCCCATCGACTGGCCAGAAGGACTTTCCAGCTCTTGGTCAGCCCCTGTCACCCTGCAGCAGCTCCTTGTCATACAGGATTCCACCATGTCCAAGAACTTTCTGTGGGGGTGACATGTTCCGTTTAGAGCCTAGAATTTCGCCATTGGGGACGTGCTGTGGAGGGTGTCGTTAATCAGGTTATACTTAACGATGTGACTGTTGGTGGTGTGGAGGTGAGAGGCGGGAACGCATTAACCGCGGTCAGCCAGGGCTTCAGCCTGTCATCCGTGGTGATGGCAGAGCCATAGCACTCCGGCCACGTGTGTCCCTGTTCATCCCCAGCGCCACTGCCTTGGCAACCCCATGGTGGTCCATTGGAACTCCGTCCAGCAGCTTGCTGTCACCTGCTTGCCTTGGGTGCTCTGCAGGCACCACCGCAGGTTGTTCACAGGCCCCTTGGCCCACGGGTGTGGTTGCCGTCCCCAGTGCTTCTGAGTGGCAGCGTGGCGAGTGCGCAAACCTGCTGTCCAGCTCGCCAGAGCCGGGTGTGTGCTCTGCTGGGCAGAGTTGGCACAGTCCAAGCTAGTACCTGACGGTGCAGCAGGCGGTGCGGAGACACCAGGACTTACAAGCGTAGGTCGAACGTCCTTCTGTCCGTTGGTAATAGGCATTGATAACAGGCAGACCGTGTAGGCGTGCTTAGTGGGTTGGGTCACACACGGAGGTGTCTGGCTGTCCCAGGACCGCTCTTTGCTTTTCGAGGCCTTGTGGATCAGAAAGAGACCTTTACCCTGGGCTCCCCTCAAGGTTTCGTGGTCTCGGGGCTGGAGGGACCCTTCCTGAACTCCTCTACGGACAGGCTGCAGTCGGCAGCAGCCTGGGGGCGACGGGGACAGATTATAGATGGAGGTATGTTCCAGTCGCACTCTTTTCTGCCAGAGGCCTCCTGTCTTTCTCCAGCTCTTCCCAGTACCTGTCGATATTCTCCCAACGTCAGATCCTTCTGGGTCAGTTCATACTGGTTTGGAAAGGTTGACCATTCATCACACGAGAGCCAATAGCCATTTTCGACACAAGGCGATTTGGACGGTCTGCTCGCCTGTCCAGTGAAAGTCCCGGCCCTCGCTTTCTGTCACCTGGACCATCCTCTCTTTTCAAAGCTGTCGGTCAGCACAGACTCCTCAGTGTCCGTAACTCATTCCACTTTTCCTGCCATGACGCGTGGGGACTTAGGGAGCCAGCAGGAGCGTCCGATTTCTCTCCCGTTTCACTGACTCCTGCCCCAGAGTCTTCCCCGAAGTCAGAGGGCTTTCTCGTCACTTCCTCCTGTGGGCGCACAGCGCGAGCCGAGAGCACGGAGCAGGGCGGCCCCGCTCCGGCACCACCAGGAGGACGCCGCCTGCTGCCCTGCGGCCTGGCCTGTGTGCCGGACCTCACGGTGTTTCTTTTCTTTTTTTTTGACTCCTTTGTTTTTTTTAAGATTTTATTTATTTCATTTTTAGACTGGAAAGGAGGGAGAAAGACAGGGAGAGAAACAGCAATGTGTGGTTGCCTCCCGCACGCCCCCTGCTGGGGCTGAGGACCTGGCCTACATCCCAGGCGTGTTTCCTGACCAGGAATTGAACCAGCAACCCTTTGGTTCGCAGGCGCCATGGCACTCAGTCCATTGAGCCACACCAGCCAGGACTATTGTTTCATTTGTAAAATAAAAATCTCTTCTCTTTTAGATTCAGAATATTAAACAGACAAACAGTGCTCTCAAAGAAAAACTCGATGGTGGAATAGAGCCCTACCGACTTCCAGAGGTATGACTGTGTTAACGTCATCTCAGAAGCCATAGCCCAGTTTTATGTGTTTCAGAGTGTGTGTGATATCCACGTGACCCCAGTATGCACCTGTTAGAAAGAAAAGTATGAGTAGAATTCTGTAACCCTAGTTGATGCTAAAATTCTGATGTGAGCAAAAGATCGTTAGCTCTAATCAGGATGTGTGATGTGTTAACACGACTCATTTGGACACACAGGTCACTCAGAAAAGTAACGCGCGCTGGACCACAGAGGAGCAGCTTCTCGCAGTACAAGGTATGGCCAGGTCCTCCTCCTCAGAGCCGTTAGGGACAGGTGCGGCCCCCCCACGCAGCACGCAGCTCCAGGCTGAGCCAGGCTCCTGGGGGGTTGAGCTCTTACAGAGGACGGCATTTTAGCCGAGCTCTGGCATTATGACTCCTGGGCTTGACTTTTTCCGGGCCTCACGGGTTGTAAAAATTATTGTGTCAGTTTTAAAGGTGCAAGTAATTCATTTTAACAGCCGTGGCTTGGGTTGGGTGTTGGATAGTTAGGAAGTACAAAACCCCGACAAGCAGACAGAGTGTTGGATTTTGGGGATGTTCTAGTCCTGGGGACCCTGATACGACAAATGCAGAATGCCCCCAACCATAGAGTGATTGCCGGATGACTTCAGTTTTCACGTGACGTCTGATGATGGGCCACCCTGGACCTCGATCGGTCATCCACAGGATGTCCCTGCACTGCCTTGTTCCCCTGGTCTAACGCCCTGCGGTAGTGCCTGCTCTTACAAGCCTGTGTGCTTCCTCACCCGGACAGGAGTCGGTCTCAGTTGTGTGTGCTCTTCGTTGGTTTTCTCTTATACTGAAAAATGCTCTCTTGTGTCCATAGCCATCAGGAAGTACGGCCGTGACTTCCAGGCCATCTCAGATGTGATTGGGAACAAATCAGTGGTACAAGTGAAAAACTTTTTTGTAAATTACCGACGTCGCTTCAACATAGATGAAGTTTTACAAGAATGGGAGGCAGAACATGGGAAGGAAGAGGCCAACGGGCCCAGCAGCCAGAAACCTGTCAAGAGTCCGGACAATCCCATCAGAATTCCTGACGAGGACGACGAGGTGAGTCGGGAGCGGCGTGGCCTCCTCTCTGCCAGGCTTTCTCTCCGCGTCCACGCGGCTTCCTCGCCGATGAGCTTGTTCAGTGGCGGGAATGTTTTGGGTTTGCATTACGTCAGTAACTTGACCTCTGCCTGTGAATACATGTGTTGAGCTCATTTAACTGTCTGTCATGTGTGTGGCTCCCGCTTGAATCCCTGGACACAGTCCCAGTTCTGCAGGGCCCGCTTCTCTTGGCGGCCAACCTTCCGTGCGTCTGCTCGTCAGGAAGGGGGCGCTGTCCGTGCGCGGTCTTCATGTTTCCCGTGAAGTCGCTCTCCTCCCTCGCCGTCTAAAGCACGCACGCACACAGCCCTGGCTGGGCAGTGGGGCTCAATAGGACACAGGTTAACGCTTCTCTCTCTCTCTTTCTCTGATACATTTTAAAAACCACTCTTCACACACCTGGATTTCCCTTTTTTAGTCTTTCTCTTCCTGCTGCTCGCAGCACGAACCCTTCCACGCCAGCACCCTGGTTCTCCACTCTCCCTTGGCAGAAGGAGGTCGACTGCGAGGCCGGCTGCTCCTCTGCGCCCTGACCGCAGCTGCTGGAGTGTCGGCTGACTCTCTGTTCCGTCACTGCGCAGAGCACGGTGTCCCTGTGATTCCCCACTCGTGTTCGTTTCGGGGAGTCCGGCAGCTGAGAAAGCTGCGTGCAGGGCCCTGCCTGCCCCTCGCCCTCAGATTTTGTTTGTGCCACATAGACGGGGACGGGGACATCAGAGTGCCAGGTGTCCTGTTGCAGGGAGTCCTCACGTGACATCCCCGACCGGCTCTGCGAAGACCCCAGTCCAAACCAGTTTGCCACAGGCCGATTGTAGAAACGGGAGTGGAGGAGTTCCCAGGGAGTTATCTTCCTTACAGGCGAAGGGCAGAAGACCTGCTCCTTCCTTCAAGGCTGAGGAGGGAGGGAAGCCACAGGGTCTGAGCTTCTGCGATCCAGAGTTCTCTGAGGCCGCCAAGGATGGGGGTTGAGGCTGGGGGCGCAGTCATAAAGGGCGTGGAGCGCCGCTGAAGCTGACCGGTCGGAGAGAAGGCCAGTTGCAGTCGGGGGCTGAGTCTGGGCACCGCCGAGGATCCTGATCTGCCTCCGCGCAGTTTCTGTGGCCCGGGCTCACGCAGAGGAGCACAAAGCCCAGTGGTTTGAGCTGAGACATGACTAACCTTTAGGTTTGGGTCTGGGATTTGGGTTTGAAAATGAAAGTAGAAAATTAAGAAATGCCTGGGAAGCTTTTAAAGAAGACCCTGCAGTCTCAGGGGTCTTGGTACCCCTGTGTCCTGGCCGAACTGGGGGCTGCTTGCTGGCTGGGGTCGTTGCATGGCAGCCCCTGCAGCTGGTGCCGATGTCCCTGAGCGTGACTGTTTGCCAAGGCTGTGCCGGCTGCCCTCTCAGGGGGTTACTTACTCCCCTGTAGCAGACACCACCATTGCGTACCTTCTGCAGAAGAGGGGGGTGGGAGTCAAAAAGGGCAACGTGCGCAGGCACACCCAGCTGGACAGCGGCAGAGCCGGGGTCCGGGCCCCGGACATCTGGGTGCAGAGGCCACTCTCTGTCTCAGCACAGCCACCTCCTCCGCCTGCCCTTGGAGCCCGTCTGTTTGCTGTGCCCTGTGTTCGCCTGCCAGGGGCAGGCCTGCCCCTCTCCCACTTACAGAACACCAGAATTGTGTTTCCTGCTCTCTGATTCTTTCTTCTTCTTTCTTCAGGCTGCTTCTGTTCTTGACGTGAGATATGCATCTGCCTCCTGAGAAACTCTGGGAGCTTCCAGCACTTGGTATGGACAACTGTGTTACCCAGGATATCAGGTATTACAAGACATCTCCTAGCCATCTGCATCACATCTCTGTGGACAAGCAGCTATTACCAAAAAAGGCATACACTTCCGGTCCTGTGCTACATCTGCCTTAAACCTTTGCTCGTTCCTCCATGTTGGCGCCACTTCCCGGAGAGCTCCGTGCATCTCTCACTCTGCGTGCGTTCGGGGGGAGGGGGGTCACCAGCCTGCTCGCCTGAGTCTGGGGGCCGCCCCCTCGGGCGGAGCGCCAGAGCCCACCAATGGCAGCTCTTCCCGTCAGCAGCTCCAGAACAGGCGGCCAGTTCGAAAGGCACGACGCTGTTCCTGCATGGCCTGCGGTTTCTACTTTGTGCATAACGTCATTTCCAGAGTGACTGTGACCCTGTTGGCCTTCTAGAAAGTTTCTCTTGTTCTTTTCTGAGGCATCCACCTAAATGAGATCATGCTTTTTTGGAAATCACAGTGTATTGGCAGACTGCATTATAACCTTTATTGTGCCAAACACCCTGATTCAACTCCCATTTCCCTGACAGCAGGGTATAATTATGGTTCATGAATCTCGTTTGCTGAAATCGCTCCCTCTCCCTTCCCAGTTGGTAGAAAGCTGATGCGCAGCAGCTCTTTTCGGACACGTAGCTAGAAAAGAACGTGGACCTCAACACTTTCTGCCCTCAGCTCAGCGCGGCAGCCCCCCGGCGGGTGCCACCCTCCCACTTCCCGATTCCCCGCCTCCACCACCCAGCTCCAAGAGATTCGGTCCGTACCACTGTACCTGGTGCTCGTGCATTTGGAATTGGTGCCTTCTCCTTTTGGCAACCACGTTCTCCATCCTGTTTCTGTTTCAGTGTCTTACTTCTTCTTTACCGTTCACTGCTTGCCAAAGACGACGTCGCTGAGGCCGGGGTGGGCCTTGCCCAGACCCTGACCGTGCAGACTCTTAAGTGTCAGGCTCGCTTGGCACAGGGTAGCAGACGAGCTGGGGAGGGCTTTACAGAAGCGCACATTGTCCCCCGTCCTCTCGCATGCCTGGCCTTGCACACGTCACCACTCCACACACCCTTTGGTCCTTCATGCGCTGGTGTGACCACAGACACCGCCCCCTCTCTCCACCGTACAGTACAAGCCAGAGAAGGGAGCACTTCGTTGGCTCTGGGGAGGGCAAGGTGGGAAGGGACGGTCTGCAGAGCGGCACGCACTGCCGTTTGGTCGGACGGGGAGCAGGCGGAGCATCTCGTTCGCGTCCCGAGACGTCCAGAGGCGCTTCTCTCCTCTCCGCAGACCTGGGGCCTGGCCACCGGGATCAGACGTCGCCCACTCCCCTCCCACAGCCAGCCCAGCGTGCTCTGCACAGGCTGAGGGAGCTCTTTGTTTTGTTTTTTGCATCATTTGAATATTTTTCCTGCTTTCAATACCAAAAAGAAAAAAGATGCAGATGCTTTAAGGCGGCATAAACAGCATTCTGAAGAACTTAAAATATGCAACTGAAATTTGGTGTGTTCTGACTCTCAAGCACCTTGCCTTTTTTTTTTTTAAGTCAGCTGGCTTTCTCTTTAGGAAGAGGGGTGGCTAAAATCATAGGTTTCTGGAATTGGATGTGTTTTTTTAGGAATCTAGACCAAGGTCACTCAGAAGAGGGGAGGAAAATGGGACTTTCCCCACTGGCATGGTCTTGTCCCTGCTTTGGGCGTCTGGGGGTCAGGCAAGAGCAGGTGAGGAGCAGTCGCGGGCGGAGGGGACGGGCGAGCTCGAGGAGGCGCCGAGCTTTTGCTTCCCTTTGCGGTGAGGGCCTGTTGTGTGGTCGCAGGCGGCGGGAGCGCATGGGGAGGAGAGGACCTGCGTTTTGCACATCGCTTTTAGGGGACACTAGGCACGAACAGAAGAAGCTTTGGAGTCCTCCTGCTCATGGCCACCTTCCTCTTCGAAGAAGCAGGAGGCCGTCTCCTGCAGGGGCTCGCGCTCCGCCAGTAGGTCTGTTCTCCGCACGCCCGGGCTGCTCTCCTTAAGAACTGACCCCTTCTGGCAGCGCTGAGAGCTTGGTGCTGGTCCTTCTGCAGCGTGGCGGGTGCACCACAGCGCCAGGTCTGTCTGCTCTGCGCCACCCCTCCCTCGCCTCCTGGCACCGAGCGCTCCTTGGTCCCAGAGACGCACCGTGCTGGTCTTCTCGCCGGCACAGCAGCTGTTTGGGATCTCTCTCCCAGGGAGGGGGGTGTTGTTTCCATTTGCCAGGAGAGGAAAGCTAGTCGGTCGTCCCTGCCTGCCTGCCTGCCTGCCTTCGCTGTGCTCTCGTGCATAAGACAGCACTGTGTTCTCCACTGTTTCGTCCCACTGTCTTTGCGATGATGTTGTAAATGCAAGAAGTCGCTTTGCTTTAAAAGCGAAGCGATCTGGTCTTATTTGTGCAAAGACCCTTTTAAACATATCAAGACTTGGGTGCATCAGCAGGTCGTGCTTGGGTGTGTCAGGGTCCACGGGGACATCTGCCTCGGATGCAACACTCACTTAAGCTTTGTCTTTTTAAAAATTATCAATGTGAATGTCATAATTATATATATATTTTTGTGGAAAATTTCTCCTAAGTATAAGTTATTGTGCAAAATACAGTACCATTGAAACAAATGATAGTTTTAGTTTAGAAATCCTAAAAGATATAAATTGTATTGCATATGCATTAAAAGTTTGTTTTATTTAATTTTATGTAGATGTGTAAAGTGTTAGGTAAATTTTGTTCACTTATCCATTGAGATACCTTGTTACTTGAATATTGTGTTGGCTGGTGTGAAACAGTGATCAATTCCATAATGTAGCTCTTCTCACCAGGAAATGGCCCTGCCCACGCTGTGCTGATAGGTGAGCAGCGTCAGGGGCCGGAGGTCAGTGTGACGCACCCACTGTGCTGTCTCGGTGTGTGTGCGTGACCAAGACACCGGTTCCGGGAAATGGTTCCTGACAGTTTTTAACTGTAAGACCCTTTGATGGTCACAGACCTCTAATCAAAAGTGAATATGAAAAAACAGTTGTTCCGCAACTCAACTAAGGGGGACTAATTAAGCAGTCGTTTTCTGTGTATATAAAGTTTCTTCAAATATCACACGCCATCGTAAGTGTGCTCATTGTCACTTTAAATTTCAGCTGTCCCTATTTTTGTCTTTCTGAACATCAGATGTGCTATTGGTATAACTGCACACCAAAAACAAGCCAAACAGTGCATTACACTAACTGGACCCCTGCTTATGTGAGCACAGGAAAGGCGGAGCCCACCCAGTCGGGACCCTCGCTGTCTCTTTCTAGCCCATTCCCAGATCCACTGACCCAGGGTTCGCGCTTTTACCGTCAAGTGAGACTTTGCCTCCGCTGACTCGAGGACGTCCGCTCGCCTGAGCGGCCTCGTGCGATGCTCGGGGCAGACGCCCTCTGCGGCCCGGGCCTCTGCCGCTTCCCCTCACGGAGCGAAGCACAGCCGTGGCCACGGGACAGTTCAGAGGACGCCGGCCCAGTCTGCGCTTGTCGTCTGGCAGCGAGAGTTTACAGTCGCCTTCGAAAACGGAGGTCTGTCCCCGAGCGGAGAGTGTTCCGTTGTGTAGACTTACCAACTTTGCTAAGTGCTTTTTAGACCGCTTAAAACTTTTTCAAGATTTTAAAAGATGTATAAGGTTAAGTTTGCAAATATAATGGAAATGCTGTATATCTTTTGAAGTGGTAAAATCCACGTTGGGATTTTAAAGAGAAGATGCTGTAACGATGCTGTGTAAGTAATATTTTAATGTCTCTTTTTGCCTGTTTTCTATGTCAGTACATTCATTATGGTGAATGTTCATAGCATTATAATTGCTTAGCCGTTGGATAATAACATTGGTTAGTGGAGATTGGGGAATTTATTTGTGAAATTCTGCAGAATTCATTTTTCTATTTCCAATATTTGCTGAAGTTAAATAAAAATTTTCAAGCCATTGATGTAATAAAATATGAAACAAAACAGTTTCCTGCACCCCTTCTCTCTGTCGGAGCAGACCTAGCTCACCTAGCACAGAGTAGGTGCTCTCTGGCCCTGGCTGGGCCCTAGGGTTCAGGGAGTGTGGATTCCCTGGAACTGCACCGACGGGGGACGCCCGGTCGGGAGCCTGGTGTTTAGCACCAGATGCCTTCAGCGCCCCTGAGGCCACCCCCTCCCCCGCGCTCCGTCCCTGGAGATGTGGCTGGGGAGCGGGGCCAGGCTGGCCTGCACCTCTGCCTCTGGTCACCTGAGAGTGGACACAGCTTTCCTCCCAGCCCCCCTTCAGCTGGTAGCCATCTCTCCGTCTTCCCCTGCTTCAGCTGGGGGGTGGATTTGGTTAGGTGACCCCAGGACCCCTGACCATCCATCCAGCGTTGCCCCAGACAGCACTTACGTGTGGCGCCGGGGTCCCTCGCTGCGTGTGACCACATTGTGTGTCAGCCTGGTAGGGGCGGGACGGGTGCCCCACTGACCTCGCCAAGCCCCCAGGGTGTGCCCGGTGCTGCCAGGGGGCCTGCCGTTGCCCCTTGTCATTGAGGGAGGTGATTCATGCTGTAGACAA
Source organism: Carollia perspicillata (assembly GCA_004027735.1). Classification (NCBI taxonomy): domain Eukaryota; kingdom Metazoa; phylum Chordata; class Mammalia; order Chiroptera; family Phyllostomidae; genus Carollia; species Carollia perspicillata. The sequence goes on from PVKM010040866.1 coordinate 12,127, forward strand.
GAGGGAGCAAGTGTCGAGACCCGAGCCCTGGGCTTTCCTGCCAGGAGGTAGGTGGAGGGCGAGGGGGGCCGGGAGGGCTTGCAGCAGCGTGGGGAGGGAGGAGCGGCCGGCGGAGGGGGGCCGGGCCTCGGATCAAGTGCCGGTGGGGAGCACAGGCCAGGCTGCCTTCCTGCAGCCTGGGCAGAGGGACACCTGTGTACAGGGGTGTCCAGGCCGCCTCTGGTGCCGCGTCGCACGTGGTCCTGCCCCGCCTGAGGCAGAAGAGGGAATGGAGGAAGGGACCAGAAGCACATTGGAAGAAACAATGGCAAAAACTGCCTCGGGTTTTGTGGGAAACGCTGAGTACAGATCCAAGAACGTCAGTGAACCTGGAGCAGGACGGAAACCGCGTCCCAGGAAAAGCAAAGGAGGTGGAGGGAACCCCGAGGGCCTGGGAGCCAGGCCGGCCACCGAGGGGCCCTTGCTCGAGCAGCTTCCCGGCGGGACAGCGTGTGCAGTGCTAAGGTTGAAAGCCGCCAGGCAACAGCTCTGTCCGGACCTTCGAAAGGAAGGCGAAATACGGAGATTTTCCCTGTACACGGCGATTGGGAGAACGTGCCCCGAGCAGCCCTTCACTGCACGAAGTGCTGAGGGGAGTCATGGGAGGGGCGACGCCCCAGTGCCTGGGAAGGAGCAGGTGGCCTGGCCGGCCGTGAGTGTGGGTCGCGGACCAGCAGGGTCTCCGGGATCCAGTCCGGGCCGGAAACCGCGCACCGTGGCAGCAGCGAAGCGTTGCTGTGTGTTTTGCTCTCCCCCACGTTCAGCGGTATTTGACGTTAGTGCACAGCGTAGCGGGTTACAAACCCACCCCTCCACTGTGTCCGGCGTCCCGCTGACACCAGCCATAGCTGTGCGAACACCGCGGAATGCGCGTGTCCCCTGTGCTGTCCTTCACGTCCCTGTGACCATGTGGCCGTTCTGACTGGGAATTGAACCCACAGTGCACCAATTAACTGAGCCACCTGGCCAGGCCTGAGGACCCTCGGTTTACTGTTCCTGTCTCTGAGTCTGTTTCTGTTGGTTTATTTTGTTATTTAAAAATCAATTCCAGGACTTCTGGCCAAGATGGAGGCGTAGGTGGAAACACCGTACCTCCTCTCACAACCAAGATTAAGGACAACAAATATTTATAAACAATAACACAACCA
>PVKM010040867.1:0-13321 GCA_004027735.1 Carollia perspicillata
GCTAGATGCGAGAACTGATTTCCACAATAGAGTAACAGGTTTCAAATGTTTTCATAAAAGGAAAGTGTATCAATAAGGAGAACTGGAGTTACACATTCAGAGTGGTCAAAACAAATGTTTCGCTCTGACATGTGAGAAAGAAAAGCTTTGCTTGGAAATAGCTAGGTATTCATTCACTCAGTCACTCAAAGTCACTCAACACACTTCTAATTTAATTTCTGCTATGCGCAAGGTCCTGCACGGAGAGCTCTGATGAGACAGACACATTAACCGCATGGACTGTGGTAGAAAAAGATATATTTGGAAACTAGGCAATTATGACACATGGCAAGACAAGAGGAAAAAGTTATAAACACTGATGGGTGCCAAGCACTTATAGGAGGGAAAATATTACAGAGGGGTAATTGTTGCTCATTCGAAATTAATTCGAAAGGAAATGAATGTGGATTAGGTAAAATGCCGTACTAATGAAGCATGCGAACTCTGGGGTCAGAGAGCCGGCGTGCGATGCTCAGCTCGCCCCTGGCCAGCGGCACTCACCGGTCAAGCACTTCACGCTGCTCCTGGGCCGTCCACGCTGATGGAAGCGGGATTCCTTCTGCGGGCTCCGGCACTTGATTCGTGCTCTCAGCAAGTTAGCTTTTACTATTATCATTGGAGTTTAGTTGACCCACTGTTTAACATTATCTGTTTCTCTGTTATCTTTTATTGTTTATTAACAGGATAGAATGTTAGCAGGTTTACAGATGTTTTTAAGGGGTGGAGAAAAAGAAGGATTGCAGAGAAATTGCCTACTCACGTTAAAGTTGTATTTATATATACGCGTATTTATTCATTAACAGCCCAGCAAGTTTTACCTTTTTCATATTCCCCTGGCCTCTTAATGATGACCTAGGGCATTTTAGTGAGCTAAATATTTGGAAAAATGGTTACTTATAATTCAACAGCTCATTGGGTTTGTTCCTACTTTAGTTTTGCGTGTAATGTGTTAGGTGATTTTAATGTGAGGTTTCTGTGATCTTCGTGTACAGCTCTAAGTCCACCTTTCTGACACCCATTCTAAGGCCCAGCAGGGTTCTCTGGGTGGGCGCCGGCAGCAGGGCCCCGGGATCGTGGGAAAAGAAGCAATTTGGAAGCAATCGTAAGTCAGCTGCAAATCCAAGTATTCCGGAAGGCTACTTGTAAAGTCTTTCTTTGCATCGCTTTCCTTTTTTGAAACTTGTAATAAAAATGACCTAGAATTTCCCTAAACATCTCTTGTAATGGGACAAAATTCAGTTTGAAAGCTAAAGGATGAAAGAGCAGTTTGATGAGAGATGCTCGTTAGAAGGACTGATCTCCAAGAAGGATGATTCAGAAGTTCCAGAGTAAGGCGAGTAAGGCGTCAGTCCTCGCAAACACAGGGCTCAGGAGAAGTGGAGAACCAAGACGGGACTGTGAAACCTAGGAAATGAAGTGATTCATGACTCATTCCAGCTGCCATGTGCATGCCTGTGTGCAATCGCACAGAAGAGGGCCTGGATTAGGAAGACGACTTTCTCTGTCAGCAAGACTATGCATTAAAACAGTGTTAGGCAAATCATGACCCCTTTTAAACATTATTTAAACCCCCAATGTGACATGTACATGTAGGAAAATACAACTTCTGGCACCCTAGGATGTATCATTTAAGAAAATAGTGGTGAATACTACACCAAAAGGAGGGACGAGGATTGAATGGGAATGAGAAACATCCCGTGACACACACATATACACAAAGCATGGGCGCTGTATTTATTCCTTAATATTCTTTTCTCTGCTATCTTTGCTTCTTAGCTTCCCTGGTATACCTCTCAACACACACACACGTGCGAGCGCGCGCACACACACACGAAACAGCTAGATCATCTGGATCCATTTAGGGACTGAATTTCCTAAGTGCCAGTGAGATAAACAGACCCTATAATATAGTTGTCACCTGAAAAAAACCAATGTTTGATCAATGGTCCATTTGCTCAGCGGAGTGTGAACCTTGCCTGAGAGCTGAAATGACAAATATTAGTAAATTATTATCATCAGCTCTCATCAGACAGTTGGCCCGTTGTCCTGCGTGGTGTGAATTACGAATTAGGGATCCGCGTGTAGCTATAAATGGTGCCGCAGCGTGCCCAGATCATTGAACAATTGATTCGGCTGCCCCGTGCTTTCTGAAAAGATCCAGTCCCTCTTCCGGAACCCTCCAGCCCGCAGAGACGTCTCTCCTCCAGAAGCGCTTAACACGGAGGCCAGTACCAGTGCTTTCAATCCCTTTTAATGATTAAAAATCCACTAAAAAACAAGCAGGTGCCATCAATATATTATACTTGTTATCTGGAAATTAAGAATCACACATTTCATAGAGATTAGGAAAAGATGAACTAAAATGATGTAAATACTTAAACTGGTTTTTGTCAACAATGCCAAACCTTTTTTGCTCTCACCTAAAATATCAATAGGTGTCATTTGTTATTGCACATTTCTGATCATTGTGCAAAGTCTTAGTTTTGTTTTAAAATACTTGGTTTTATCGTCTGTCAAAACTGAAATGGTTACTTCTCAGAGATGTGTACATCTGAAGGAAGAAGCCCATCATTCTTTGCACTCAGCGAAGCATCGCGTTTGTGCCTGGCTTTCGGTCATGTCCTCTCATTGTTAAAGAGTTCGTGTTGAAATTCTGCAAGTGAAGTTTTATCTTTCCTGCTAAAGCGAGCATGTTGGTATCCTTAGCACAGGAGTTCAAAACTCACTAAAAGTGTTGAGAGGCTTTGAAAACAGTTTAGAAAATTTCAGTTTCCAAAGTTTGCAGCTGTAGAGATACAAGGAATGTTGTAGGACACTTACGTATTTTTTTCAGGAATAAAAATTATAGAAAGTCAGACATATTTCTAAGCATCCATTTTTGAAACGTTTTCTTTAGTGTCCTCTTCTCATTAGCTTAAGGGAAAGTTCCGTGTGAAGCTAAGTGCCCATTTCAAGTTGTCTTCCAAACCATTCTGGTTTCTTTTTCTTTTCTGTTTTCATTTTTATTTTTAATCATTTACTTATTTACTTATTCATTATTTATTTGCTTTATTTTTATTATTTTATTATTTATTCATTTGTATTATTTATTACTTACTTGTTTATTTTTGCTCACTTCCGATCACACCTCCCTGGCGGGATCAGCCGTGATCGCTCTTACCCTGTAGGAAGACTAACGAAGAGCTTGTTCTAGGGGCAGAGGACCAGTTCTGCCGCAGGCCTGTTGCTCCTTTGAGCGTGCACTTTTCATACAGTGTTATCATTGGTTTATGACTTTCTTGCTGGAATCTTTTTAAGCTACATCTCCATTTAGTGAGAATTGATTTAAGCTGATATTATCAGCTATAATTACTGCTTAGGATGGCTTAGGTATACACTACCATGTGTCCTACCTGCTGTGGCTGTAAGTAAGGGTGCTGTGGATGGCCCAGAGGCTGGGGGAATTTCCATTCCTAGCATGCTCACTTACCACCTGACGCGGTGATAATGAAGGAATGAGGCTACATGTAAATACCATTGAAACAACGTTTCTTATTTTTACAAAAACTACTTACAGGTCTTATACATTCTTTCTATGGCTACCTCATTGGATCATTTACGCAGCCCACTTTGGGGACTACTGTTCTGCACATCTCCTTTGCCTTCAGGGCCTTTGCAGGGACTGTTCTCTGCCTGGACCACTGGGCCCTCCCCTCCCAGTTCAACAGTTTACTACTTAGCTTTCAAGTTTTGTTTGCAATATTACTCCTCGTGGATATGTTCCAGAGCTTCCCTGTTTTCTCAAATGAGGCCAGGCCTCTCTGTCATGTTTTCATAGATTCCTGTTGCTTTCCTCCAAGAGCCCTCCACAACACATAGTTACAGATTTATGTGTACGATAAAGGATGTCCTCTCTACACCCTAGACACTGTAATCACCATGAAAATGGGGGTCACAACCATTTTCTACTGCACGCCCAGCCCTTAGCATATAGTGAATATTTGTAGAATAAATAAATGAGCAATTGATGGACTATGACTTACTCTGGGACTCATTCATATATAGGATGTCATAAATCCATCATTTAGTTCCTCTTATTTTATTCATAGGAAAATTGTATTATAAATGGGCTTTATGTTGGTGAGAATGTGGAGAAATGGGGACTTTTGCACACTCTTGTAGGGATATAATTTTATAGAGCTATGTGGAAAACAGTATGGAAGTTCCTCAAAAAATTAAAAGTAAAGTTACCATGTGATCCAGCAATCCCAGTTCTGGGTAAACATCTGAAAAATAAAATAAAATCAGTGTCTCAAAGAGATATCTGCACCCCCATATTAATTGCATCCCCACATTATTCCCAATAGTCAGGATGTGGAAACCACCTAAGTGTCTGTCAGTAGATGAGTGGATATACACAGACACACAATGTACCAGTATTCAGCCATGAAGAAGAAGGCAGCCCTGCCCTCTGCAACAGCACGGATGAACCTGGAGGGCATCATGATGAGTGAAATAAGCCAGGCAGGGGCAAACAAATACTGCATGGTAACACATATATGGAATTGAAAAAAAATGGAAACTTACAGAAACAAAAAAGTAGATTGGTTGTTGCCTGAGGCTGGAGGATACAAGAAATGGGCAGATGTTGGTCACAGGGAACAAACTTTCAGTTATAAGATGAATAGGTTCTGAGGATCTAATGCACAGCATGGTAACTACAGTTAATAACATTGTATTGTATACTTGAAATTTGCTAGACTGTATGTCTTAAACTTTCTCACCAAGGATAATAATGATGATGATGATGATGATGATGATGATGATGATGGTGTAGCTGTGTGATTTGTTAATTAATTGGATTGTTGTATTTTGCAGTGTATACATATACTAAATTGTACACTTTAAATATATACAATTTTATTTGTCGATTACACCCCAACAAAACTGGATGAAAAAGCAGACCATTGTGTGGAGGGCACATCGTCATTCAGTAACAGTAGTGGGAGGAAGACCTGGGGCTCTCGATCCCGAGGGCTGGTGCTTTTTCTCTGCATCCCAGGAGACGCCAGAGAAAGCATTGGAAACGGCCTTCTTTTCTTTTTAAGATTTTTTTAAATTTATTTTTATAGAGAGGAGGAGAAAGGGAGAGAAACATCAATGCATGGTTGCCTCTCACGCACCCGCAACTGGGAATGTGCCTTGACTGGGAATGTGCCCTGACTGGGAATGTGCCCTGACTGGGAATCGAACCAGAGACCCCTCCCTTGGTTTGCAGGCCCATGCTCAATCCACTGAGCCACACTAGCCATGGAGGAAACTTCCTTCTTGTGTGGCTAGTCAGACTCCTTAAAACCAAAAGTTTTCTTGAAAGGGAATATAAAATAAATTGAAGGAGAATAAAGATTTAAAAACAACAAGACAAAGAACTTAGTGGAAAAGTTTTATAAAGACCACAAATTAGCAATTCATGGCAGAAGAAATACAATGAGCAATTAACATGTAAAATCCTATACAACCTAAGGGAATTATAATCTAAATAAAAAATATGCTTTTTCCCCATGAGCATGCTAAAATTTAGAAAAGGTGGTCATACCTACTGTTATCAGGAACGTGAGAAAATGGGCCCTCTCACAGATTCTTCACGACAGCATGAAGTGCTACAATAGTTTTTATTCATTTTAGTGATATTTATTAAAATTTTAAATGTCCGTGCCCTATTACCCAGCACTCTAAGGAACTGAACACACACGTGCATGAATGAGTGAGCAAAAATATATTATAGGATGCTCATTGTAGCACTGCTCATTATAGTGAAAGTTGGGATACAACCTATATATACTCCAACAATGGTAAGGTCATGGAATAAATCACTGCTCACTCAAACCAGAAAACTATGCAGCCATTTAAAGAGTGCTATAGCCTGGTATGTACCAATGTGGAAAGTTAAGTTCCATTGCTAAATTTTTAAACATGCATAATATGATCCCACTTGTGTTTTATTTAAGTCAACACTGAACTTGATGCTTACCTGTGAAGAGGGAAGTGTGGGAGGGCAAACAGCGGGGACTTGCACTTTCTACTGTCGCTCGTGCTTCAGGATTGTTTCCACTGTTCACAAGCATGTATTTCTCCTGTAATTCAGCTTCCTGCCAAATCACTTGCTGCTGTTGATTCAAGTCTCCAAGGCAGACAGGAAAGAGCTTTGTCACTCCCCGCCACCAACAGCTTGGTGGACTGCGACACCCATGCTGGTGGAGCTGGGAGAGCTGGGAACACTGGCTGAGTTTCTGCGCCTTCCCGTTGAACACACGAAGACGGCCAATAGTCAGATGGCAGAGGGCATTTGCTGCACAACCCGAAGCTCCTTGGGTGCACGCCCACCACGGACTTGGGCCGTCTCCCTGCGCGGTCGTGCTCAGTAGAGTGCACGTTTCCCGTGGGAGGTCGTGAGGGACCCTGTGGAGCAGCCCGTGCAGCTTTCCAACACCCCTCTCCATCTGGTGGCGGTGCAGATCGAGTCAGGGAGAGCACTATCAGGGGGTCATAGAAGCAATGGAGAGCTCCAACTATTATTAAGTGAATGAGCTAGCGCCCTCCGTGGTGTCAAAGTTAGCACAATATGTTAAGGACATTATGTATTCCCTTAAAACGTTGGCCCTTCCTCCTCTTCGTCCTGCATACCACACCTGCTCCTTAACACCCATCTGTAACTCCTCAAGGCTTCTGTGATCCCCCCCTCCACCAGCGCACCCTCACCTCTCCCAAACCAGAGCTGTGCGTGTGGCCCAGTCACACTGACAGGCACTGCCTTGTGACACCTCCTCTGGCTTTCAACACACGAATTCTTTGTGAGAGCATACGTTGGTACAGCCTTTGTAATTCAACTGAGCAATATTCATTAACCTTTATTTAAACACTTCCTCCATGATTGACTTATTTCCCACCTGGGCAGGGATTCTGTGTTATGATGCAGCGTAGGACCTGTGGATACAGCTTCCTACACCCTTGCCATAACAGACATTTAATAAATACTTGCAAATTTGAAAAACTACAAAGAAGAATGCTAAGAAGGCCAGGAATTCCGTTTTTTTTGTTTGTTTGTTTTTTTAGTTTGGTGATTGATGTGTACCATTCCTGAACATAAATTCAACATTTGAAATGAATACTGAAATTCATAAATATTTAATATTAATTAATAAGCCCAAGAAGAGTGAAAAACTACATACAGTAGTCAACAGGGCAAGTTAACTAAGAAAAAGGAAAAATTGCTTTCAACTAGAGAATGATGTTCATGTTTCACATCCAATAAAATATCACAAACGAATGAGGAGAAAACTTAGAAAGATAACTAGTCTTGTCAAACAGAAATAGGTGCGGGGTGTGTGTTTGAAATTAAAAAAATGAAATTCAAGGCTCCTTTGCTTAACGAAGGCAGTTCTTTCATCTTCTAAAATGACAGTTAAAGTCAAAACTGGAGTTCAGGGTGGGGGAAGGAGATTTGGGACCTCCCTTCAGACGTTAATAAACACTACCCCACATTCTAAAACTATTAGACACAATTTGGCGTAATTGCCAATCTTTCCTGAGCAAAGACATGCAAGTCGGTTGTTTTCACTGCTGAACTCCTCTCACGGGGAGCGGTCGCTTCAGTCAGGGGCTCAAGGCTCGCGCCCTCAGAGAGGCCTGGCGAGGAAACCTTTTCTTGGCTCTGTATGTTAATACAAAACTTTTATTTTCTCAGATTCTTCTTAGGACTGGCATAGAGACACAATGTGTTGAGACCCGAAGATGTTTTCTGTGACACTGTATTGAAGACAGCTGTTTTAGTGCCTCTCAGCTGAATTCCACTCTCGGTTTGTTGAATCTTGAAACGGCAGAGACCTCAAAAATATTTCACTCCGAGGACATGTGCTTTCCGATGGCGATTTTCTGTCCAGCTTGTCTCATCTGTCTAGTTTAGATCTCCACCCCTCCAGGCAGACACTGTGTATTCTAGAGCAGTTTCCTTAGAGCTGACGGGTCCAGCAAATCTTAAATAGCAATCCATCGTCCATCGCCGTTCCCTGGTACCTCCTGCTCAGGATGCCGGCCTCCCAATCTCAGTGCATCTGGGGCACTGTCCTTCCCTTGAACTAGTGGAATGGATAGAAATTTTTAAATTCGCGTTTTGATTATTTATTTGAGATCTATTCCCTAGTATATAGCAAAAGCAGGGGAAAGGAGGACGGTAGGAGCCAAGGAGGGGAGGTGGGAGGGTCATATTGATCAATACCAATTATAATGAAACCAAAGGCAGTCTTTCTTAACTGTGCAAAACATAGCTGTTGAGGACCACCAATGTTTGAAAACGATGTATCTAACCTTTCCCATCCCTAATATATCTTATAAGCATGCATTTCCTTCCTCCTCACAGCTTTTGTGAAAAACAATGAATCAGTAAGTTAAGACACTCCAATGCTAAATGAATTTTTTCAAAATATTTGGTTAGAATGTTTTTTAAAATTATTTTACTTTGGTATATATGGAGAAGCACCAAGATGAATCAGAAAAATAGATGCAAGAACTGCTTCTGGGTTAGTAGAAGGCTCTCCCTGGACATGCAATCTTGTTAACAGATATTTCTTCAGGATAGCTTGAGAACCTTCGCAGGAGAAGATGCTAGTCCTCTGCCGACTCTAGTGCTTACAGTGAATCGATGAATAAATTATTGCCAACCACGGAGGCCGCCTCTTAGGATAATTAGCGATTTCAATCTAAGAAACATGCTGTAAAGTACACTCCCGCTTCGACATCAATAGACAATACGCCGGGGTAAGTAGCTAAATTAGACTGCTGTAAATACTATCTAGAACTTTTATTTTCAATTGTATGTTCTTGGAAATTTCTACTGAAAACTAGATTGTATATAATTTTTGGAGCACCTAGTAGCAAACTGAGATATCATAACACAGAAATGGGGTTTCATTATCATTTTAGAAATTTGCCAAATAAAAGACTTTAAGGTAAAGTTTATTTTGTGAATATAAATAAACAGAATGTAGAACTTGTACCTATTATTTTGCAGTTCCCCCCTGTTCTGTGTATGCACTTATCATAATGAGAGATGGGGAACGTTCCCTGTGGTTGCTACTTTGATTGCGTCTCTATGAATTAAGTTGATGGGGGTATTTCACCGGAGAAATTTTTCCACCATTGATAAACAGGTTTTATGACTTCTGTCCTGATCTCTATTTTATAGCTTAAAGAGACTTATAGGAATTTAACATTAGGCAGATGATCCTCTGAAACTTGCATGCTTGCCGTATTGTGACTAAGACTTAAACAAGAGGAAAATAATGAAATGCTTTGCATGGCCACAGTTCAGAAAGATTTCTTATTAATACAAACAATACAATCATTGGTATATGAATTACCTCAATTGTTCTTTTCACAACTACAACGAACAGAAAAAAATTGTCCATAGTCATTATTTACCCCAGATTTGGAATCGAACTGGGAAAAATCCTTTCTCGGGCATCATCAAAAACAAACTTAGGTAAAATTAAGTCAGTGACTTCTCTTACTTCCTTAACCTTTCACAAAACACCCAGGAAGGTTCCAGCTACCACGATGAGAGAACAAGAACTGTTTACTCAGGTCATCACGATGCACAGTTTCTGGGGTGAATTCCATACGCGCACTGATGTTTAGAAAGGAGATTGTAAAATATAAAGCAGAAGCAATTTATAGATATACATAATTAAAACAATACTACTTTAATAATATGATATTCTCAAAAATTCAAAATACATCTTTAAAAATTCGAATCTCTTAATTATCATTATAGAAATGTATGCATCTTATATTTGACCACTGGACTTAAAGAAAAAACACTAGTTTTTAACAGCTTTGCCTTGCACCCTTAGAAATGCATTTTTAAGTTAAGTGACCAGAAGACATTACTTCTGGCAAAGCATTAGCAGGGAAGAGACCTCAATAAAATTAGCAGTGAGACACTGAATCACTTTTTCTGTTAGTGAAAGTCATAGGCAAAAGTTCTAAAATTGTAAGATCACAAAAATAAATCAAATCACCATGTCATTTCTGCTTTTCTACATTAATAAATTAACCATGTAACATTGTTCAAAATTATGTCAGTTACGCATATAATAATCTTTTAAATTAATGAAGTGATGAAGCAGTTTGATGACACCCATGATTTACAGGGCTGCTTTTAGCTAATGTTAAAAGCCTTTCACTTAATAAATTGCCCCCTTGAGAAATTACCAAAAATGAATATTTTCTATGCTAAATGTTTTAAGGTTTACACTTTTCCAATATATTAACAAATGGCAAGGGAGACGCTTTTTTAAATATATATCTTCTTTTACATATATTTAATTGAAATTAATTAGTATATTACTTTAGAGGGAAATGATTATACAAGATCATTTATGTGAATTTTTGTGAAGCAATAAAGTTGAATTTAAACAATGAAATCAATCAAATCCTTACAAAAAATGTATGATAAATTGGGAATCATTTCGAGCTCTCTGATTAAAAAGGAACAATGCTGTAGAATCTATGTTCTTAAAATATAGCTAGTGCTCTTCACTCTTAGCTTAATCATTGCCTTAATTGTTTGTCTGCATTATTTATTAAGGTTGAAATTATATTACTGATAAGGCTTTGTCATTTTTATAATAATTTTTGTTTTGTTCACTTTTATCTAAACCTTGCTTCATGAATTGTTAGATGTGAGTTTAGCTCCAGTGTGTTTCCCAGTTCAGTTGTGAATAACAACAGTCAGACCTTATAATCCAAGTATATCACTTCCATTGTCTTCTGGTTTTATGTGACCTCAGAGACCTGTCTGAACACAAGAGAAATAACGTCTTACGGAGAGGTGTTCTAGAAGTTTGTTAGGGGAGCAAAATAGATTTCAGTCAAGCCAGGATATGCTTGCATGTGAGACAGAAACAGCAAGAGAGGAAAGGAGCTGAATATAACTAGCAAAGGAATCCTGAAATTTATGTCCCCTGTGCTTATGGATTTGTTTCCATAATGTGGAGACTGATTCCTATTCCACTTCTGAATTAGTAATGCGCCTAGTACATTGAGCCAATCTCTTTTCAAAGCATTTGCAGCTCCAGCCCTGAAAACAAGAATAATTAATTCGTGCTTCTTGAGTCCGATGGATATAATTTTAGGCAGGCAGATGTCAAGGAAGTAATTTTTAGAATTCTTATAATCGATGGCAATGTAATGGTAGATTGCCTGTTGGCATTTCAAATGATTTTAAGGAATTTTAAACTTTCATCAATGAATTTTTAATGTGTCCTAATAATGGATGCTCATGGGCTTGTAGTCTGTGCAATAGCAAAACAGAATTTTAAGCATAGTATTATTTTCCTTTAAAAATGGCTTGAAGAAAGTAATAAAGTTTTGGAAATTCAAGACTTTCAGTTCTTTTATAACTTATTAACTTCGACAAGCCGGTCTTGAGTACAATTATTTGAGCGAGATACATTTTTAAGAGTTAGTCAAGACAAGTGAAAAGGATCAGTGGTCTTTCAGATGGACGCGCCCCACGTAGGAAGAGTTGCAGGGGCTCCGATCAGGGCTGCGTGTTGCCTTCTGGCCACCACTTCCCCCGCTGAGCCCGTGTAGTCTGCAGAAGTCTCCATGCAACTTGGAGAAAGAGCCCGTGAGTTCCAGGGTGGCCAGTTGCAAACTATTACATACCTCAGAGTTTGAAATATTGGATACTTCTAGCTCCAAAACTAAACTCTTTATTACTGTTGAGATTATTTCCAGGAAACAACTTTAATGAGTAGAAAACTATATGGGGATAGAAATGGATTCAAATCTTTGTCTGCATGAACTGAAACTTACCGAAATCACAACAGCAGTAAAAGGGGTGGGAGGGATCAGGAGCTCTCAGAGAAGCTAATGAACAACAGAAGCACAGACAACCCTAGATTGGGAAGGATGATTTTGAAATGAACACTTAACTGCTGGTGAATCAAACCTCCTGCTGGTGGATCTAAACTAACTATGGAAAATACAATGTTACACCTCAGGGCCTTGGTAGTGTCTGTTATTAATGTGGAATCATTGTACCTATTCTCAGCAAAAATTATAGCTACTTTTCCCTTCTACCTCTGCAGACAGGTAGAAACACAATGATATAACCTATGAAAGCATTTTTAACTCTTTGAAAGAATTGTCCTATATAGATCTGAGATTCAAGTAACTTTGGAATTTTCCAGGCCTTTGAAAGTAGATAACAGTGTAGAAGCTTACAGATTAAAAAATATATTTCTATATGTGTAGTATTTACGTATACGGAGATTTGAAAATTTGATGTGATTTTTATGACAGATTTCCTTTTTTCAATATGTTCAGTTGTACTAATAAATGTATGCTGTCTGCGCATATTCCAACAAAATACCAGGAGGGGTGGAAGACAAAATTCCCCAGCAGTGGGAGAAAAGCTTTACTTTTCTTCCATTTTGTTCTAAGTGGGAACCTCAGAGGAACTTTACATCCTCAATGTACTCCTCATAGAAAGGAACGCACGGTGGCTGGGAAACGTAAGGCTGTCTGTGACGGAGCTCTCTCCACTCTCAAAGTTGCACTTGGGAAGTCAGGCAAATCTTTTACTTTTTACAACACAGAGCGCAGCAAATCTGCTGCTGTCTTTCAAAACAGAGTGCAGTACGCCTCACAGACACAGATCCAATAAAATGCTCTATTTATTGGCTAAGCATTAACGGCGTCTCTTATTTTACTCCTGTGACCCTCTTTGGCAGTTAGTCACACATTCCAATTGAGCAGACGCCACAAAAATATCCCTTATGTATAAAGAAAGAGAGGAGCTTAATTGGCCATCGACCTCTCCCTTTTAGCTCCCCTGGTGTCACAATCCAGTGGCTTCCAATTTGTCACCCCCAGGACCAGAAAATCTGGGCTCAGTAGGTCCTTGCCCCACCCAGAAAGCCCACTTCTGTGATTAAAGCCTCAAAGACTACCATCACCATCACCTGGCTCAGTGATGTTTCCCAGAGTGACGTTTCTTACCTTATTTTACTTACTTACTGTATTTTATTTATTATCACTAGTACCTTCTGCTCATAGCAGTGGTGTTGGCAGTCTCATTTATGAGAAGGACATAAAATTCCTCTTTAAAGTACATGCATTCATAGCTTTTAAAAGATTTAAAGGAAATTATGCAAATAATAGCATGGGGAAGCAAAGATACGGCAATGATTGTGAAAGTATTTGTGAATGGTTGAAGGTGAGCAAACACGGAGGCAGA
>PVKM010040868.1:0-13324 GCA_004027735.1 Carollia perspicillata
AAAAAAATGTTTTCCCTTTAAAAAGTGTTCCCTTTGCATCAACTTCAACCTTTTGGTCAACATCTCCTATAGCATAGACCCTTGTCACACCTGTGTCACGTACATAGTGTTAACATGCTCTGTGCACAAGTCTGTTTGTTTCTGACCACTTCTCCAAATTAAGGCCATGGGGGGGGGTTGTTTTGATTTTTCATTGCTGTTTGGAAGAGAGGTATATGTATATTAATTTCCTGGGGCTGCCCTAACAAAACCATAAACTGATAGGCTTAAATAATAGGAATTTAATGTCTCCCAATAAATTCTGGAAGCTAGAAGTCCAAGGTCACGACACAAACAACAAACAAAAAGAATATACAGAGATGTTTAGTTCCAGAAATACTATCTTATTTTAATCCACTAGGAATAACACATGCAATTATCTGTGTGTTTGAGTACGTGTAGGGATATACATACACAAAAATATATAAAGTAAAAAGATACAATATTTCATCTGAAAGAGAATGAGAACAATACCGCTGCCACCCCCCCAGTATCTATCATATATATCATACGCACATACAAGGTCTGTTCAGAAAGTATCCAGCCATGTACTATGAAAAAAGAGAAATTTATTGAAGAAGATACAAGAAACACTGCACATAGGACAATGGTGTCTCAGTCCCCTTCAAAGCAGGCACCTTGGCACCTCACCCAGGTCTCCCAATCACCATCAGCTGCCCCGTTGTACTTTCCTGAATCTCATGGATGGTCTGAAATCACTTCCCTTTCAAGGGTGATTTTAGTTTTGGGAAAAGCAAGAAGTCTCAGGGCACCAAATCTGGGCTGTAGGAATGTTGAGTCACCTGAGTGATTTAATGTTTAACAAAAAAAACTCTGCACAAGACATGATGCATGAGTAGGTGTGTTGTTATGATGAAGCTGCCAATCACCAGTTGCCCATTGCTGTGGCCTTCTGAAACATCCGAATAGTTTCTGTGGAGGGATGTTCAAGCTTAACGCAAAATTTGATGCAGATACATTGCTCTACTTGCTCATTTTGAATGCAATGTCCATGCAGTACACATGCTCACTCAATAGCACCTGTTGCCCCCACTGACTAGGACAGTGAAGTCATCATTGTTCACGCATGCGCATTCCGGTCCACTCTCCTTGGCTGCCAGGTTACATTGATGTCACGCAAACCATTCTTGTTATATTGACAAGGGCCGGACTTTTCCCAGACAGACCTCATGTATCAGTGTGTTATGAGGTACAGTATTTTGAATAATGTTTTCTGATTTCTTGGGAAAGAAGTTTCATTCATAACTGTTGTGATAACAATACCTACTCCACTTCCAGATTGATCACGTGCTTATAATTAAATTATGGTGAACTGAGATTTATTTTGTTTCTTAATATAATTAGTATGAATGTGGAAAATCATACAATATCTTAGGAAGCATTCAGTTCATTCCATTTAAGATACTGTGAAAGACGTATACCTAATTCAATCTGCCTTGGAAGCTACAAAACCATAACGGAGAGGCTTGACCATAGAGTCCTTGCATTCCTGAAGAATGACAAAGGAAGAACCCATGCGGTGCATGTCCCATGTTGTCTGCTCATTCACAGCCATCCACATCGTGGCACACGTGTGCAACCTGGAGCGCTACCGCTGGAGCCAGTCCACGGACGCTGAGGGACTTGTGGCTGCACTTGCCAGCCTCGGCGACGCCTCCAATGAGAGCTACCTCAGCCCCATCCGGACCTTTCACACCGTGAGTTCTTGCATGCGACTTCCTCTTGCATCTGAGAAATGCTTCCTTTTCTGATCCCTTTTACAATCAAGAGCACTTGCAAAGCTTTTAATAAGACGAGCTCCAGAGAAGAAGTTTCTGTAAAATGTTAAGATTAATTTCACTTTTTAAAAAATAAAAGTTATTTTTTTCTGCCATAAACGTTGCAAAGAGGTTATGAGCACAGAGAAAAACTGATGCCACTTAATTTGTTTATAGCAAAAAATAATAATACTGGAAAGCATTATGCTGAGCGAAATAAGCCAGGCGGTGAAAGACAAATACCATATGATCTCACCTTTAATAGGAACCTAAACAACAAAACAAACAAACAAGCAAAATATAACCAAACACACTGAAATAGAGAACAGGCTGACAGTGACCAGAGGGGAGAGGGGAGGGAATTTCAGGGGAAAGGGGGAAGGGTTTGCAGGAACAAGTATGAAGGACACATGGACAAAAACTAGAGGGGGTGGAAATGGGAGGGAGGTGGGGAGTACTGGGGGGGGTGGGATGGGATGGGAGTAAAAGACAGAGAACTGTACTTGAACACCAATTAAAATTAATAATAATAATAATAATAATAACAACAACAATAATAATAAATATGCCTAAACAGGAAATGCAATAATCTGTTAAATTCCTAGTATTTTAAATTTTGAAAGAAGCTTGTGATTATGTATATACACACACATATATACACATCGTGTGTGTGTGTGTATACACTCACACATCCATACTGATGTTGGAATCATAAAGAATGCAAAGGGCCATATATATATAGATAGATAGATAGATAGATCCAGGATTATAAATCAGGTGTCTTCATTTTCAGTTTGCTAATTATTTGCTAGATCTATTCTCCTCTGCCATATTTTGGCACACATGTAGCTAGCTAGTTCTCCAAATCAGGTGCTGGGCAAAGCAGTGCATTTCACAGTGAGACCTACATGGCTAGTGACACCATTAATGCTAATTATCTATGTGCACAGAGTGACAACACACGTGGGAAACAAAGACCAAACACGTAGCCACAAAAATCCATCGGCCGAGATTAAGACATTTCTCTCGCTTAATCTGCCCCTACCTGTCCTCCTAGTTGATGCAAACCTGGGCCCTGCACTACCATATTATGCCTCGGAACATGAATCAGGCTGTTTAAAAAATCTCTATTGCCCAGGAAGAGCCCTAAGACAATACACTCCAGAAACGGAAGTCTCTCCATTGCCGTGTGGACCCTTTTGCCCACGCAGCCTTTTTTGAAGAACCAACATTTGAAGTCTCTTTTGGGGGAAATTCTTCTATGTCATGTCCCCTAATTATCCTAAGATGATTTCCAATATCAGGCCATTGATCAAATGGACTTATCTTTTCTTAGCTGACAGCAGTTAAAAGCACAAGTTTCAGAGTTATAAATCAAAACTACAGATGCCCTGAGCCCGCGGGATGCCTTGGTGTACTCATCTGAGTCACAGCATTTATCTGGGCACCTACTGGGGTTAACAGTGTCTCTGTTAAGGCTCTGGAAAGTTCATCGCTACATGTGAACATTCTATAGAGTAAATACCATTCCTTCTAAATACTTTTAAAGCAATTTAACCACATGATTAAGTTACTCCCAATATAGTTATTGTAAAGTTTCAGAAGTAATCTACCATGTAAACACTAATTAAACCCAGGACACCCTCTAATTTGGGGTATTTGGAGAATGATGAGTATCGGTAACACAAAGTGTACTTTATGTAGTATTTCTAAATAGATGCAGTGGGATTATTTTAGAGGATGCATTGTAACTCAAACCAGTCTATAAGGAGGGTGCAGGGAAAGGGAAGTAGGGGTTCGCTTTAATAAGCAAAGAGGAATGGTTTAAGTTAGCACATCATCTGACGGAAACGGATTTCCAAAATGTGTGAGTGCCCTTGGAAAAACCCTGCAGATGCTTTAGACACACCCTTTTCCATTTCACTTGCACTGTTTGCTCTATGAAGAGAAAATAAACCTCAGACAAGTCCCTGTCCAAATTACCTGGGGATCTCAAAGCAACCCAAATTAACGAGATTTTACCGACAAAAGATACAGCGTGAGTTTATAAAGCTCATGATCTTCTCAACGACAGTAACACAATATTTGAATACTAATGACTTGACGAGAATACGGAAACTCACAATAAAAACGAAACGCGTCGTGATTTATATTCCAAAAAGGCTATTTAACCATCCCCTGAACTCACAGGTCAGAATTCCAGCCTTTTGGCAGTGTACACCAGATAAGAATAGCTGTATCTTTATTGATCACCTAGGATTTACGAAGTCTTATGCCAAGTCTCCTGAGGTGGCATGAAAGAAATGCAAGTCATGGTCCTTCCAATTAAAAAGCGAAAGCAAAAGCCAGGAGTAACTACCTACCAGAGGAACAGAGTCTGCAGCGGCTTCGTTTGGAATGTTTCCTTCCTTCTTTCTTTCTTTTATTGTTGTGAAAGTACAGTTGTCTCCATTTTCGGGCCCCACTTTCCCCCACCCCCCTTATTTCCCAGGGACTCCTCAAAAAAAAGGGTTTCTTTTTCTTCTTCTTTTTATGAAATATACTTTATTGATTATGCTCTTACAGTTGCCCCAGTGGTTCCTCCTTTGTGCTCCTCTTCCCGGTGCCCAGCTTCCCTCCAGCAATCCCCCATTTAGTTCATGTCCATGGACTGTACATATAAGTTTGGCTTCTCCATTTCCCCTACTGTTCATAACCTCCCCCTGTCTAGTTTGTACCTACCAATTATGCTTCTACGTCCCTGCAGCTTGCCCCTCATTCTCCTCCCTCCCCCTCCCAGCTGATAACCCTCCAAATGATCTCCATACCAATGATTCTATTCCTGTTCTGGTTGTCTGCTTCGTTTTTTTGTTTTTTCATTTGTTCTTTTTAGATTCAGTTGTTGATAGTTGTGAATTTCCTGCCATTTTAATGTTCCTAGTTTTGATCTTCTTTTTCTTAAATAAGTCCCTTTAATATTTTATGTAATAATGGCTTGGTGATGACGAACTCTTTAGGATTACCTTGTCTGGGAAGTACTTTCTCTGCGCATCCATTCTAAATGATAGCTTTGCTGGGTAGAGTGATCTAGGTTGTAGGTCCTTGCTTTCATCACTTTGAATACTTCTTGCCTGTCCCATCTTGCCTGAATTCAGTTTTTTTTTAGAAGTCAGCTGACAGTTATGGGAACTCCTTTGTAGGCAACTCTCTCCTTTTCTCTGGCTGCTTTTAAGATTCTCTCTTTTTCTTTAAACTTTGGCATGTTCATTGTAATGGGTGGTTCTCTTTGGGTCAAACTTGTTTGAGACTCTCTGTGCTTCCTGAACTTATATGTCTATTTCTTTCACCAAATTAAGGAAGTTTTCTTTCATTATTTTTTCAAATAAGTTTTCAATTTTTTGATCTTCTTCTTCTCCTCTGGCACCCCTATGATTCAGATGTTGATACGTTTGCAGATGGCCCAGAGGCTTCTTATACTATCCTAGTGGTTTTTTTTTTAATTCTTTTTTCTTCTTGCTGTTCTGGTTGAATGCTTATTTCTTCCTTATGTTCCAAATCATTGATTTGAATCCCACGTCCTCCCCTTCACCGTTGACTCCTTGTAGGTTTTTCTTTATTTCACTTAGTGTAAACTTCATTTCTTCCTTTATTTTGTCGTCATACTCAAGAGTTCTTTGGGAATCCCAACTACCAGTTTTGAACTCTGTATCTGATAGGTTGGTTATCTCCATTTCATTTAGTTCTTTTTCTGGGGTTTTGTTCTCTTCTTTCATTTGGGCCATATTTCTCTGTCTCATCGATTTGGCAGCCTCCCTGTGTTTGTTTCTGTGTATTAGGTAGAGCTGCTTTGGCTTCCTGTTGTAGTAGTGTGGCCTATTGTAGAAAAGGTACCTATAAATTGTGTGGGGCAGAGCCTTAGGTAATCACCCGGATGGGGCAACCTGCTTCACCGCTTTGTGGCTCTGTGCTGGGGAAGTTCTCAGAAAGGGACTGTGCTGCTGCCTGTTTTCGAGAGTTTTGCCTGGCAATCACCTGTTTCCAGTCACTTCACCCACTCCCAGTATGCAACTCCCAGCTGTTGCTCTGGTGCTGAATCCCTGAGTGGGTGGGTTTGCATACGTTCTAAGACTGTGGGGGCCCTTTAAGCAAAGTCTCCTGAAAACCCAGCAGTTTCTTACACTGCCCCAAACCCCACTGGTTTTTATAGCTGGAAGTTATGGGTATTTATCTTCCCAGAGCTGGAACCCTGGGTTGTGCGGTCTGGCCTGGGGCTTAAATCACTTGCTCCCAAAGTATCCCTTCCAATTTTTACCCACCATATGCAGATGTGGGACCACCCGTTCCACCACTACCACCTCTATGTACCCACCTCATCTCCTCACCTCTCTGCCTATCTCCCTGTTTCTGATCCTCCTACCTGTCTGGATGAGTGTGGCTTCTTTATATCCTTTGTTGTCAGACTTCCACACAGTTCAATTTCCTGACAGTTCTGGGTGTTATTTGTCTTGAAATCTAATTGTAATTCTCTCTGTGGTTGTGCGAGGAGGCAGAGCATGTCTACCTATACCTCTATTGTGACTGGAAATCCAAAAAAAAGGTTTCTTAATTAAAATGCAATTAAGCAAGGTAATCCACATTTTTATTTTAAAATTTAAAAACTTGAAATTTAGATTGATTTTACAGTTTTTAACTTAAAATAGATTTTATATATTGCCCTAATTTTAGTTCAATGTAGTAACTTTGACCAAAAAAATGCAGATAAAAAAATAAAATTGATGAGATGCATTTAATGAAATTTTCACAATGTGACTGTCCGCCATCAGATGGGAGAGAGGAAAAGGCAAAGGACCTCCATTCTTGAGTTGTGTGGGGACCATTCTGAGACTAATACATGGTGAGGGAAAAGTAGGTTTGCCATGTGACTACGTGAAACAGTTTATTCTTGTATCACCATCTTTTATTTATCTTATTACTTTCTATGTGAACAACGAAACCTACTTTTGCCCCATCCTGTTTTGGGGTCTGATTAAAACCTTTTGAATTGCTCCTTGCTTGGACTCTCAAGTATTGGTCCTGAAATGGAAAATGAGAACTATGATATTAGTGTCCTGGTGTCTGTTTTCTTTCAGAACACAACCACTGAGTTGCTAACAACAATCGCGGGCATCACTGGCCTGATGATCTCCCTGGCTTTAATCTTGATCATGACCTCCTCCACTGAGTTCATTAGACAGATCTCTTATGAGTTGTTCTGGTACACACACCACGTTTTCATCATCTTCTTTATCAGTCTGGCTTTCCATGGGGCCGGGTAAGTCCACACTGCGCTCAGTGTGTAAGATTTTATCTCCATGAACCTCAAAATAATCTTAGGAAGTCCTCTGGATGGAGGAACATGACATGCAGAGGACCAAAGGACACACAGGTCACATGAAAAAGCACATTCAGTGTGGCAAATTCACCCTTTTAGTAAGACAGAAAATAAGCGACATTGTCATTGAAGTATTGTATTTATTTTTTCTAGCTAACTCTGTTGGGCAGTCTTGAAGTGCTTATAAAATGTAGGAATTATAAGGAAGGTAGATGACAATATATGAGTGTTTCATTCAGAACCTATTTCTACAATCCAATTTATGTGGCATAAGTCAGGATATATACTTTTGACACCTGCTTGACCAAAGCCATCCACCAGGAAACCCACTGTACAGGAGGGGATAGTATATGAGATGTCCCATCTGACTGGCCCTTTAACTTCGCTGGACGCCGGTGTCCCGTCTGACCTCAAACATTTCTGCTGCTCAAACATCCCATAAATGCTGTTCTGGCATTCAGTGCCTATGCGATACTGTTAGTCCTCTTCATCTAGAATAGTACCTGAAGTATAACACTCCCCAATATAATGTGTTCAGTTGTTTAGGTATTAGCAACGTAGTTTTGGACCAATCAACAAATTGATGTCTATCAAGTAATTCGTCCCATATTAATTATTTCACAAATCAGTGCCCCTTTTCCCATTTCACAATTTGCAAAGCACATCCATACGCATGATCAGTCTGACCCTGAGAACAGTCCTGTTCAACAGAGGCGGTGCTTCTCTTTTCCTTCTTTCATCAGGAAGAAGGAATAAGATGCTCAGTGAGTTCACTGATTTGCTTAAGGCCCCATGACAAATAAATGGCAGAGTCAGACCTAGGATGCCAGTCTTCAGACGACTAAACCTGTACTGGTAACACGCCCTGAAAAATGGGTCTTCATTTTTGAGAATTAAACGTTCCTCCTCAACACCTGCCGGAATGCGGTTGCGATGCCGCAAACGCCACACGGGGCTCGAAGCAGCTCTGCATCCTGCACCGGAAAAACCCGCTCCTGCACCTTCCCCTCCCATCATTGCAGCTGCTGAGTGCTGAGGGGCCTGGCACCCGAGGGGGCCCTGCACTGCCCAGCTCTGGAAGGAAGAGCACACAGCTGTGGGCGTGGCTCGGCACAGTGACTGCGGGCCTTTGGGGCCCGAGGCCACCTCTTCTGGACCTACCCATCAGCAAGTCACTGCCTCCCCCCCACACACACTAGATGTTCCTTCCGTCTCAGCCCCGACTCCTAGGGGCGGGCCACACTTCTACTGTTGTCCCTTCTATACCTAAGACCTGCCCCACTGTCCACTATCCATGGCCTGTCTGACACACAGACATTGAGGAAGGAAGACTTGCCTCTGGGGGTGCATTGTACCCTACCAACTGCCCGACACTTTGCTGACCCTTGGGGATCCAGTCAGTCAAATTCGCATTGCTGCTGCTGCTGGCTAAGGCTTTCTAGTCCCTGTTAGCTTCAAAATATTTGCAACTGACTCCTCTCAGTGTGTGATCAACCCTTACCCTGACAACTCATATCTGGAAGGGGAGGTCACCCCAAAGGGTTTCACACCAGAGACTGTCGGTCCCTCCTTTCTCCTCAGATTTGTCTCCCAATCCCAGGTGTCAACCCCTGCAGTACCTCTGAGAGGCTCTTCCTAAGCCACCAGAGTCTAGAAGCCTCTTCTCAAGAATTATGCATGCACTGCCACCCCCACCCCGCCGCCCCTGCGTTCACACCCTGGCGCATTGTCCAAGAACAAGAAGATTTCAATGGGCGGTGCTTCATTGGAGATATTTTTTAATACCCAAATACCACATTTCATAAGATGAAATTTTTAGTCACTTAAACTAAGTTGAAAGGCTTATTTTAGGATAAGGGCCTCATTTAATCTTCTCAGCTTGAAGTATTTTACAGCTACTGTTTACAGCAAAAAGTAATTTGCAAATTCCAAGTAAAGTAGGATTATTGGAATGCGTTAAAGCCCACTAATCTTCCTATTAGGGGGTGGCATAGATGAAGACATTAAACATTTTAAATTTTTAAAAAGATACTGCATTTGCGGAAAGTCCCGAGGCTTCATCAGAGAATGCAGGGAACTCTGCCTAAAGCCTGAGCATGAAGGTGTTAAAGTCGCCAGATTCTTCTCCTCCCGCTCCCATTTATCACTCACCCTTCCCGTGTCAGGGCATCCAATGGGAGATTCAGAGATAGTTTTGCTCATCTAACTCCAAGGGATGCTATCGAGTTCGGATGGCTTCCATAAACAGACTGGGGCAAAGGCCAAGAGACCAGTTCTCCAGGCTGTTTCCCCTGTGATGCCGAGGGGCACACGGTACCCCACAGGCTACCCGGGACAGAAGCCTATGTGATGCTCAAGTTTCTCAGTCTGTGAGTACCATGTTTCCCACAAATGAAGCAAGGGGTTTCATTCATTAACACTCAGGAACTAAGCAACTCCCAGGTCACACGGCCTCACTGTCGTGCTCTGCAGCCCGGGCAGCGATGAGCACAAACTCATTGGCACCAATGAGGAACGGGTACCACAGCTACTGATCAAATGTCAGTCAGTCTGCCTTTGTGACAAATACAACACAGAAGGATCACAGGACTCTTGATCCAGTGCTCCGTTCGCAGAGCCCGGTTTCCTTTCTCACTCTCAAATTCATCAGTGTGGTCCTGAAGAGACACCTCTCACTGACATCTTTTGACCGTGCCAAACACTAAGCCTGCCAGTGGTCACTGTGGTGGGGGGAAGTATCAGTATTCAAGGCACTTCTTTTGACTTCTTCACTTGAAAACTTCTAGGTGCTCGGAAGCAAACCAAGAAGGGTAGAAGTTAAATAAATCTGCAAAAGACCCAAATAGTACAAAGTTAGCCAATTAGCCCGAATCAGCAATCAGGACAAGATGTGACCTAATTAAATTCAACAGTCTACAAAAGGATGTGTTCAAACAATTTCCCCTCATTATAAATTCTCTAATGCAGACACTTTCCATTTGACACAGGATACCACAGAGAGGCACTTCTTTTCTGGGAACTTCAAAGTTACTCGAAGCTTCTTAAATTCCCATCTTGAAAGATGCTAAGGGAAATGAACGAGTGATAGCCCATTGCGAGACACTGCAAGTGTTATTCTAGAGCCCATTGTAGCTTATATATCTGTGGTATCACAAGACTGCACAAAATCCATTTTAAATGTTGGTGCTTTGTTTTGTTTTGAACGGCAAGTCGGATCGTTCGAGGCCAAACTCCCGAGAGCCTCTTGGCACACAACGTCACCTTCTGTCGAGACCGCTACGCCGAATGGCAGGCAGCGGCCCAGTGCCCCATGCCTCAGTTTTCAGGCAAGGAGCCTTCGGTAAGGATGAACCCAATTGCTTTTAAAAATAGCTGTCGCCATAGTTAAAATGCCTAGAGTTTTATGTGCTTGCAGAAAGAACAGCCCATGTCACCACCAGACAACGCCAAGTCCTTATTAAGTGTGCTAATGGAGAAATCGAGTTATGGATAATTTTAAAAGAGGTTTACTGCCAAAAGCACTCTGTCTGTTTTGAAATGTGTTCTTCTGCTTACATTTAAATGCGAGGGCCTGATATTGTAGGAATTCATGCCACTGCAAGCACAGTAATGTCTCTGGAGGAATTAGAAAGCCGCGTGGCTCTCCACCCCCTGTTTTCAGCAAGCTCAGCTCCCTGTCCGCCTTCTCCATTCTGAGAATTAATAGCATCGCTTCTCAAGCGAACATTAAGCAACAACCAAATGAGAACATGCCCTCTTTCTAAGCTCGCCTTTCTTCTTTCTATAGCTTTTGGGAAAGAAAAAAAGGGGGGGGGTGTTAAATGCATTTACTTCCTGTTCTAATTAAGTTCCCATAACTGAAATAATGACAATAGAAGCCAAAAAGAGACTTAATTAGAGTAGAGGACAGTGCCCACAAGATCTCAAGTGTAAGATTTCCAGGGCGCACGGTAATGATTTCCACGGATGGCATAAGCAAATAGAAACAAACAGAAATAATCTTTTTTGGTTTTCTTGGGTATCTTGAAACAATACAAAATTTGGGACAGCTGGATGATGTGGGTTGAGGGGGGCGGGGAAAGCCAAGAGATTACAACTAGAAGAAAACGAGTGCCCAGAAAACCATGGCATAAAAAAAAATGGGTGTATAGCATATAACAGAATGTAAATCACGAGATTTAGGAAATTAGGCCATCCACTTTTGAAGAATAAAATAATCGCCTTTTTCTAAAATCCTCAAATATATTAAATTCAGCACTGGATTTTAAGGTGAAACTGCTGGGAAGGATGTTTAAAACAGGGCGAACCTGAATAGATGTGCCCATAAGACTGTGGCTCCTTTAATGGCCAGTATAGATTGCCTCTGTCTTAAACTCAACTATCAGTAGCCAGTACCCGGCCTGCATAATAATGGAGAACATGAATGCCTCTCTAAAATTTTCAGCTACAGCGTCTCCATAAAAAAATCAATACCCTCCTACACCTCATGAATACAGACCAGAGCCTGCTCCCAGCAGCGGCAGATGCCGACATTAATTATCATTAAAAGGGAGAACTTACCCATCTCTCTAACTCTCGCCTGCTACACCTCCTTGCACACCCAAACTCATGTTGTCACTCTTTCCCATTATTTTTAATGGATCCTAATTCAAAGTGTGTGTGGGCTGTGCAATTACTGCTTGGCTGGATGTACGGTATTCTCTCTGATGTCTTAGAGACACTGAATCCAGGAGGCATCCCAAGGACAAGGAAGGGCTCCTGCGCTTCCTTGCACCACATGTACCCAGTCTCTGTGGGGCTTCATCCCTTCCTCTCGCCTCCCTCAACTAAGTGCATTTTCATGGTGCTTTCACCCACGGAATGTTTCGACTGCCCATCAGTGCTGCACGACTCCCTCTGTTAGGACAGGGAATGCTTTGTACTTCATCTCTTAGACAGTGAACTGATCAAAGGAACCAATTATACATTGCAGTCCCTTCTCCCTGGCTTGTCTCACTGCCCCTTTCATCCCGAAACGCACAGACACATACAAGACTCCAGAATCTAGAATTGTTCACACAACCCATTCTCAGAAGATGCCTGGTCTTCCTTAGCCAAAGAAGCACCTTATTGCACTGCCCTATAGTATCAAAAAGCAATGATACCTAATGGTAATGATGAGGACGAGCATAATGATAAGGCTGGTGCTCTTTAAATTATTAGGGAATGACATCAACAATACAGGGAAAGCTTCAACTGAGGTAGAGTCAGTCCAGCCAATCCTCTCCAAGTGGCTGTTACACGTTTGGACTTGCACTAGACGCAGGCTTCGGAGACGTGTTCCCGCCCCTGCAAATGTTACTGTCTAAAAAAAGAGGCCATTCACAAGCACACACATAAAATAAACCCAAAGCCAGCATGTTCTTATTTTCTGGGAGGAATGAAAAACCAGGAGTGAAAGTGGAGGAAACAAGTTTCATTACTGCAGCTTTTAAATCAATATGATTTTATTTCTATCGTAAAATACTCACTGTACAGTGGCTTTCTGAGTATTTTTGGAGAAGAAAAAAATCCGCAGACTCCCTTAGCATTAGGAAACATAAATGCTAAATAGTCGGGTCCCTTCATTTAACAGATAGAGAAAACGATGCCCCCGAAGTGTTCATTTCTTACCTACGGTCACACAGCCCATTCTGTACGAAGCCACATCAAGAAACCAGAGCGTCTAACTCTGTGGCCATGAAATTTCATCTCTATGCTCCTCGGCGTTCATTCTGAATCTCCGGCCTCCTCCCACCCCTCACTTGGTCAGCTTTCCACTGATCTCTGTGAGCACAGGTCCCTGACATTATATTTATCTCTGTGAATAAAGCTAAAACATTTAAGAGCTTGGAGAGAACCCAAAAGAATCATTTCTTCCAACACATCCTACAAAACAGAAACTTGGAACATAAAAGGCTCCAGGTGTGCCTGAAGGCACAGGGTTGTGGATGGCGACCCCCGAGACCAAAAGCAGGTCTTCCGAGATGCGGCCCGGGTTCTACCTCATACCTGCCCTTCCTGCTTTGATCCCCAGCCTCCTTGCCTTCCCTCAGCCTGTCTGCACTGGTCATCGCTGCTAGAATGATCCTCTGAGATTCCCCTCTGGCCATACCTCCGCCTCACTCCCTAAGTTCCA
>PVKM010040869.1:0-13322 GCA_004027735.1 Carollia perspicillata
CATAGACAGTGGGGAGAAAATAGACAGGGAGAGGGCAAGAGTAGTGTGGGAAATGTAGAAGCTAAAGAACTTATGATACATGGACATGAACTAAAGAGGGGGAGTGTAGGTGGGAGGGGGTGTGCAGGGTGGAGGGGAATGAAGGGGGGAAATGGGAGAACTGTAGTGGCATAGTCAATAAAATATATATATATTTTAAAAAAAGAGATTTTTCTTGTTTATTAAGGTAGGCCTGTGGTGCTATGAATTTTCTTTTTAGCACTAATTTCATTGTGTCTCACCAATATTGGTTTTTGTTATTTTTTCAAGGTATCTTTTTATTTCTTCCTTGATCTCATTGTTAACCTATTCACTGTTGAGTAACATTATTTCCCCATGACTTTGTATGGTATTTAATGTTTTTCTGATAATTGATTTCTAGTTTCATACTATTATGGTCAGAGAAGATGTTTGATTTAATTCTAATCTTCTTAAATTTATTGAGAATTGTTTTGTGTACTAACATATGGTCTAACCTAGAAAATGTTCAGTGTTCATTTGAAAGAATGTATATTCTGCAAATTTGGGGTAAAATGTTCTAAAGATATCAACTAAATCCATCTAATCTAGTGTGTTATTTAAGGTTGCTGTTTTCTTGTTGATTTTCTGTCTGGAAAATCTGTTTCTCGATGATGGGGTATTACAATCCCATACTATGACTGTATTACTGTCAATCTCTCCCTTTATGTCCATTAAGATTTGCTTTATATATTTAGGTGTTCTTATATTGAGTGCATAAATGTTTATAAGGGTTATACCTTCTTGTTTGATTGCTCATTTTATCATTATGTAGTGTCCTTCTTTATCTTCTATTATAGCCTTTGTGTTAAGGCCTATTTTGTCTGATATAAGTATGGCTACCCACACTTTTTAATTTCCATTTACATAAACATCTATTTCCATCATTTTACTTTATAGTATTCATGTACCTTTCATTCTGAGGTGGGTCCCTTGTAGACAGCATATATAAAGGTTTTGTTTTCTCATCCATTTAGCTATACTGTTTTTTTAATTGAAGGTTTTAAGCCATTTACATTTAACTTGTTTATTGGTAGGTATGTATTTATTATCATTTTACTCTTTATGTTCCACCATTTTCCCTTGTCCTCCTCCTCTCCTTCTTCTCCTTCTCCTCCTTCTTCTTCAAAAACTTTTTAACATTTTCTGTAATATTGGTTTTGTTATAATAAAATCCTTTAGCTTTTTCTTATCTAGGAAGCAATTTCTCCTCCAATTTTAAATACTAGCCTGGCTGGGTAAAGTGGTCTTTGTTGTAGGTCTTTGCTTTTCATCATTTTGTACATATTATGCCATTTTCCTCTAGTCTGAAGTGTTTCCATTGAGAAATGAGCTGACAGTCTTACAAGATCTCTCTTGTAAGTAAATAACTGTCTTTCTCTTGCTGCTTTTAAAATTATTTTTCTTTATCCATTGCCATTTTATTTTTTAAGTTATTTTATTTTTGTTCAATTACAGTTGTCTGCGTTTACCCCCACCTCTCCCCTTACCCCAGCCAATCCTACCTCCCTCCCTTGCTACCACCCCCACCCTTGGTTTCGTCCATGTGTACTTTGTAGTTGTTCCTGAAAACGCTTCCCCCCACTATCCCTTCCCATCTCCCCTCTGGTTACTGTCAGATTGTTCCTAATTTCAATGTCTTTGGTTTTATTTTGCTTGCTTTTTTTCTTTTGTTGATTAGGTTCCAGTTAAAGGTGAGATCATATGGTATTTGTCCCTCATCGCCTGGCTTATTTCACTTGGCATAATGTGGCAGACTCCAGCTAGCAGAGTCCACCTGTTGTGATGGAAGAGGAGAACAAATGCACAGGCTACAGCAATCCTGTGGAGAAAAGGGGGACGACACAGCCACTCTCTCAAGAAGAGAGCACTTCTGAGTGCCTCAGCCACTCTCTCAAGAGGAGAGCACTCTGACCCTTGCCTAGACAAGCTTTTATTGTTTTTATTGGGTCTTACATCAAAGAAGGATTTATTATCTATTACATAGAATATTATTGTCTACATTTTAGGTACAATTAAGGAAATATAAATAACAAATGCAGAAAGGAAAAGTGGCAAGCTGATTAGCTCTGTCCTTGGGAAATTCACACAAGCTTTGGAAATTACCTTGAAGATAGGCAATAAACATCTACTCTTTCAAACCAGGGTGAGGGAATTTTAGCAAGAGCAAGCTGTAACAGTCTGTATGCATTTTATAGGCCTGATTTCCATGGGAAAACTCAGCTGGAAGGCCTGGCTCCTGCCCACCACTTCTGTAGATTTTCCATACAGACCTGAGTCACATTTGCCAGACCAAAACAAACTGATCCCCTACAGCAAAATGCTCTCCAGTTCCATCCATGCTGTCAAAAAGGGTAGGAGCTCCTTCTTTCTTTCTGCTGGATAGTATTCCATTGTGTAAATGTACCACAGTTTTTTGATCCACTCATTTACTGATGGGCACTTAGGTCGCTTCCAGCACTTGGCTATTGTAAATGGTGCTGCTATGAACATTGGGGTGCATAGCTTCTTTTGGATTGGTGTTTCAGGGCTCTTAGAGTCTAATCCCAGCATTAGAATTGCTGGGTCAAAAGGCAGTTCCATTTTTTGTTTTCTGAGGAAATTCCATACTGTTTTCCATAGTGGCAGCACCAGTCTGCATTCCCACCAACAGAGTACTCAGGTTTCCTTTTCTCCACATCCTCTCCAACACTTGTTTGTTGATTTGTTTATGAGGACCATTCTCTCTGATGTGAAGTGGTACCTTGTTGTGGTTTTAATTTGCATCTGTCTGATGGTTAGTGATGCTGCGCATCTTTTCATATGTTTCTAGGTTCTCTGTATGTCATCCTCAGAGAAGTGTCTATTCAAGTCTTTTGTCCATGTTGTAATTGGGCTGTGTGTCTTCCTGGAGTGGAGTCATGTGAATTCTTTATGTTTTGGAGAGCAAACCCTTGTCCAAGGTATCTTTCATCCTGGGAGGAGGTTAGTGTGCCATCCATGCTCTCCTCTGCCATCTTGTGTGCTCCCCGCCATGTGCTATATTTCTTTCTGATTATAATATTCATTCAAATCTTAACTTCAACTTAGTACCATAAAGCTAACTATAACTCTAATTCTAATGTCATAACAACCAATCACCCTAAAGTAACTGCTACATATTAGTTAATTGTGTGTATCTCAAGCTTAAATATAAGACTGACACTGTTTTACCTGTGTCTATTAACTGACTCAGGTCTAGTACTAACCCAAATTTTAACTTTACCTTAATTCTCAATTCTGTATGCTCATAATTAAGCTAACCCAAAATGTAAGGCTTAAACACAAACATACCAATATCATATTTCCAAAGATTGTAGCATATATATTTTAAAACATGAACTTTCATTATCTTTGAATTCACATGTATTTATCATTAAATAACAAGAATTTGTATTTAGAGATTATATCCTCTGCTGAAAAGAGTTTGCAAAAACCCCACTTTGTACAAATTAAACTTAAGTTTGTACAAACTTGATATAGCATTCAAACACTGAACTATAGCATTCAGAGAATGAAAAGTAGATTGGGGCCAATAAGTGGATGGAAAATAGTGCAATCCTTTTATAACATTTGACCTATTTTACAGTATTCCCATTGTGCTTATCACACTTAGCTATGGATTGGTGGAACATATAAATGGTACAATTAAAACTTGACTTGGGGTGGTGAACACACGATACAGTGTACAGATGATGTGTTGTAGAATTTCGTACCTTAACCTGTATAATTTTGTTAAGCAGTGTCACCCCCAATAAATTCAATAAAAAGAAAAATTACTCAACTAGGTAAATTTTCAGAAGTTTTAAATTTCCATGGCCAAAATCTCTCACTGTAGTGTCCCTCAACCTGAAATCCATGTTGGGAACTGTTCTGCCTGGTTTCAGGAGCTGTAACCTCACCAACAGGTAAAAAGGCCCCATGACTAGGGGACCTTGGGATCATAAGCCACTAAGGAGACAAAACTTATCCTCCTGGCTGGGTGCAGCCTCTGCCACCTTTGCTTCACCCTGCTTGGCCCTTGGAGGATGGCTGGATAGTCAATGATGGGTAAGATGACTAAAGGAAGGAACAACCTAAGACAGCCACAGTTGCAGAGTCCATCAGAGAATGACTTAGAGGATTATGGAAGACGGACAATAGACCCTCACCCCTCAGCTTTATCATAGTCTGAGTCCTCATTCTATCTGTAAAGTCTCCTAATCTCTTGGCTGCTTTGTTTCACCAATCTGATTCAGGCCTGAAACAATGCCAAAGTGGGGATGCAGCCCCATGCAGAGGTGGTGGTTTCCAGGAGTGATCAGGCCTAAGAAAAGAATGCATAAAATCCTGTGAAACCTTCTTTGCTAAGAATGCCCTCAATTTAAATGTTAAGGGTCCAAGCACAAAATAACTTTGTTTCCCCTGGTTTTATGGCTGATTGGCATCACCCTGCCTACCAGATCCTGACTCAAAAGGACCCCCATGATCCCAGAAATGTTAGAAATGTTATCTGTAAACCATACCTCCTTTCTTTGATATGTATCCCTACGCAAGCTAAACTCAATAAAAGCCCATTGAGAGAGAGGCTTGAGACTTTTCTTCTCCAAGAGACTGGTCAGCCTTTTCTCCCCAAGCAGATCATGTCTTGGTATACTTATTCTCATATGTGGTGGCTAGGACAACTCTGCTTATTTTTCCTTTTGGTAACAATAACTTTTCTCAGTATGAAATAGTCATGGTTGCCATGTGCATTTGGGTGAAGAGGTATATTGGTCAGCCTTATTGAGAGGAAATCATCATGTTATTGTCAAGGACTTATTAACCAGTTTAAAGAAATTGATAAATTAGTAACTGATTCATTTCATAGTGCACTCCTGGGAAATGAAGAATTCAAAGTCCATGGCTTACATCCAGGAGATTTGTCTGTCGGAAGAGGCATCAAATAAAAGACTCTCTTTGATCTCATTTAAAGGCATCTTATGAAACGTTTCTAACCTATGTACAGCTAAACTTAAAAGAGATTCTCAGCTAAAGGCATCTATTCATGAATGAACATTATCTATCCCTGTCTATGACACTCACTTCCAGGTACTATGGACATCAACAACTCCTCTAGGATGAGTAGTCACATATCTCAGAGAAAGACATGTATTCCAAAACATGAACAAGTTCTGTATACCTATGGATTAATGTTTAACTCAGAAACCATTTAGTTTGATCGTCTTTACCTGTTTGTTAATGAAATTAGTCATAATAATAGCTATAATTGCTCTTTGGGTTTTCTATATAGTCCAAATGTTAAAGATTTCCAAAAAATATATAAGATAACTTTTAACACTCTTTTCATGGCCTAAATAAATGCTATAGTAGATGGAGAAAAACAGAAAAATAAGATAGATGGCAAAATCCCAAGCAAAATAGTTCATACAATAGACACATCCAGAGTGTTTTTGCAGTCGAGGCTATAAGACCTGAATGTCTTTTAATTAGCTGCTTTTCTCTTTTTTGAAAAAAAATCAACCTCAACTCACATCCAATAGATATGGTACTGCTCCATCTTTAATGGTCCATCTTAACAATGTCTACATTTAGACTTTCCAGAAATGAGCCTTTCTAACGATGTGAGAGCACGCCATCCAAATGGAAAATTGGTCATCAGTCCATTCTTCAGATTGAGCTATGAATAGTGAAACTGTAGATAAAAAGGGGCTCTACAAAAATTAACCTCACTAAGTGATGTGATCATAAATTCCTAACAGGGCAGGTCATAGTGTTAAGTCACACCTTAGACCTATAACTTCTTTTTTTTTAATATTATTGTTTATGATGTTATAGTTGTCCCAATTTTCCCCTTTCACCTTCCTCCGTAGAGCCCATCCCCCACTTTCATAGTCATTCCCCACACCATTGTCTATGACCACTGATCCTTTATATATGTTCTTTGAGTAATCCCTTCACATACTTTCAAACAGTCCCCACCTACCTCCTCTTCTCATAGCTATCAGTCTATTCCATTATTCTATGCTTCTCGTTATATTTTGCTCATTTGTTCACTTTGTTCATTAGATTCCTCTTATAAGTGAGATTATATGGTATTTGTCTTTCACTAACTGGCTTATTTCACATAGTATAATAGTCTATAGTTCCATCCATGCTGTCACAAAAGGTAGGAATTTCTTCTTTTTTACCGCTGTAAGTATACCATTGTATAAAAGTACTACTGTTTTTTTAACCCACTCATCTACTGATAGTCACTTAAGCTATTTCCAAATCTTGGGTATTGTAAATGGAATTGCTATAAACATAAGTGTGCATGAATTCTTTTGAACTGGCATTTCAAGATTCTTAGAGTATATTCCTAGCAAGAAATTGCTGGGCCAAAGGTCAATTCCGTATCTAATTTTTTTTTTACTAAATTCCACACTACTTTCCAAAGTGGCTGCACCAGTCTGCATTCCCAACCAACAGTGCACTAGGGTTCCCTTTTCTCTACATTCTTGCCAGCACTTGCTTTTTGTCAACTTGTTAGTGATAGCCATTTTGGCATGTATGAGGTAATATTTCATATGGTTTTAATTTGCATCTCTCTGATGGCTAGAGATGTTGAGCATTTTTTCATATGTCTGTGGGTCATCTGTATGTCCTCCTTGGAGAAGTGCCTACACAGGTCTGTTGCCCATTTTTTTAATTGGACCTTGTGTCTTACTGGTGTTGAGACATATGAGTTCTTTATATATTTAGGAGGTTAAACCCTTGTACAATGTATCATTGGGAAACATGTTTTCCTATACAGTTGGTTCCCTTTGTATTCTGAGGATGTTTATTTGGCTGTGCAGAGGCTTTTTTATTTGGTATAGTCCCATTTGTGTATTTTTTTCTTTATTTCCCTTGTCTTAGGAGATATATTGGCAAAAGTATTGCTACATGAGATATAGAAAACTTTACTCCCTGTTCTTTCCCTAGGAATTTTATGGTATCACAACTTACATTAAGTCTTTTATTCATTTTGAGTTTATTCCAGTATATGGCATAAGTTAGTGGTCTAGTTTTATTTTGTTGCATGTTCTATCCAGCTATCCAAACATAATTTATTCAAGGAACTCTCTTTATTCTATTATATGGCCATTCTCCCTTTGTGTGATATTATGTGACCATAGAGACATGGGTGTTTTTTCTAGGCTTGCTATTCTGTTCCATTAATCTGTGTGTCTGTTCTTATGCCAGTACAAGATTGTTTTAATTACAGTGGCCATATAATATAGTTTGATAACAGGTATCATGATCCCCTCAACTTTGTTCTTTCTCAATATTGCTGTGGCTATTCAGGATTTTTTTCAGTTCTGTTACAGAACAGACTGGGGGCAGGGTTCAAATGATATACTGTTACTAAATGTACCCACCCTTGTGCTCCCAGGGCCCCTCACCCCACACTAGGTTCACCTTGCTTGTCACCAGGGAAAGACATCTCTCAATGTCAAAGATTGGTGAAAAGGAAAGGGATTATTTATTTAAAGAGTTATGCACACTAAAGAGTAATAATGTCTTCGTTGAGATCCCAAAGTCCTTTAGAATACCCACAAATGCACAGTCCTTCCTTCCCCTTCTTCCCAGTCCAGGGTACCATATCTCAGAAAAAGAAATAGAAGTCCGTGG
Organism: Carollia perspicillata; assembly: GCA_004027735.1. NCBI lineage: Eukaryota > Metazoa > Chordata > Mammalia > Chiroptera > Phyllostomidae > Carollia > Carollia perspicillata. Next base: position 7,711 of record PVKM010040869.1, read on the forward strand.
TTCTTCTATGCTCAAGCCACATGGCCCCAAAAAGATGCCACATGGCTGCCTTGCCTTGGTTTAAACCCCAGCACCAATCTTCTACTGCTGCACCATTTCCAACTCCTCCCACAATTGGCCACAGCTGCAAGCATTCCTGTATTTTTTCCAGCTTTACTGGACTGCCATAGTAAGTCCAGGCAAGTATGGCCCTGTGGTGTGGAGCCAATCATCTCCAAGCTCTTACGCAGGCTCCGTAACCAGGGGGAGTTGCCTCCCATTTACGTCATAGGTTGAAGTCACTCCCATGCCCCATCATATTATATATATAATATATAATTATATATTTATATATATAATTATAAATATATATAATTATAAATATATATAATTATATATTATATATATAAATATATAGTCTGAGCTGGGGGATGGGACACATGGAGCAGGGCCATTCAGAGCCGTTTTGCATAGCAACAGCTTTGCAGCTAACCTCTGGCATGGTCATTTACCATATCTATAACCTTTAGCTGGTTTCATAGATATGTTAAATAGCTGTGGCCATGCTTTGAGCCAGCAGGATGGGAGTGAATTCAACCCAGGATATAACTGGAAAGCAACTCCCCCTGGTTACAGTGCCTGCATGAGAGCTTGGAGATGATTGGCTCTATGCCATAGAACCATGCCTGCCCAGCTTACTATGGCAGCCCAGTAAAACGGAAAATACAGGAATGCTGGCAGGTGTAAATGATTGTGGGAGGAGTCAGAAATGGGGCAGAGGATGATGGGCTTGGGGATTTAAACCTAGGCACGACAGCCATACCAGGAGAGGACCTCGAGGCTTTGGTTGAGTAGGTTGGGAACATGCAGCTTTGGCAGAGATTGAGAGCACTCGGCTTGGGCGAGAGTTAGGGCTGTGCAGCTTTGGGATGCTCCTTTTGCCACATGGTTAGAAAACAGGAGAGACTTTGCCTGGAAGAAAAGGGGTGAAAGGACTCTTGCTGGTGGGCCATGAGAAGATGCCACATGGCTTTGGATTAACTGGAGGTCACGGTGGCAACACAACTGATGGTTCCAGGAGCCTGAATCACCGAGTTCTATTTTTTTTTTCCTGAGATATGGTACCCGGACTGGTCAAAGGGGAGAAGAAAGGACTGTGTGTACTTGTGGGTATTCTTAAACACTTTAGTATTTTAATGAAGACATTAAGTCATTACTCTAAGTCTGTACAACTTTTAAATAAATAATTCATTTCCTTTTCACCAATCTCTGGCATTAAAAGACATCTTTCCTCTGGTGGCAGGCAAAGTGAACCAGTACAGGGGAGGAACCCACAGAGAAAAAGGGGTGTTTTTCTGGTAATAATGTATGATTTAGCCCCCCCCCCCAGGTCTGTTCTGTAACAAACACAGTGTATGCTTCCATTTATTTGTATCTTCTGTATTTTCTTTCTTAGTGTTCTATAGTTTTCTGAGTACGGATCTTTTACCTTCTTGGTTAAATTTACTTTAAGGTACGTTACTTTTTTGTACTTGTTGCTTTAGTAAACAATATTTTTTCACTAATTTCTTTTTCTGTTAGTTGATTGTTAGTGTACTATGGTGAACACCATCAATTTCTGAATATTGACTTGTATCTGTCTACTTTGCAGAATTCATTTGTTAGGTCAAGTAGTTTTTTTGTTTGTTTGTTTTTTGTTTGTTTGCTTTTTTATGAAGCCTATAGGGTTTTCTTTGAACACTGCAAATAATGAGAGGGTTTTTTTTTCCTTCCAACTTGGATACCTTTTATTTTTTCTTCTTCTGTGATCAGTATGGCAAGGAATTACACTACTATGTTAAATAAGAGTGGTGAAAGTGAATGCCCTTGTCCTATTTCTCTTCTTAAGGGAAACACTTTTAGTTTTTGTCCACTGAGTATGTTTACAGTTAATTTTGCATATATGGCCTTTATTATATTGATGTATACTCCCTGTATTAGCATGTTTCTGGGTGTTTTTGTCCTAAATTTGTGCTGGATTTTTATCAAATGTTTTCTCCACATCCATTGATATAATCATATGATTTTTGTTTTCATTTTGTTTGTATGATGTATCATGTTTATTGGTTTGTGAACATTGCAGCACCCTTAATTCCTGGAATAAATCCCACTTGATCATTGAGTATAACCTTTTTAATGTATTGCTGGATCAGGTTTGCTAATATTTGTTGAGGATTTTAGCATCTATGTTCATCAGAACTATTGCCATCTAATGTTTCACATTTGTTGTGGATTATCCTGGTTTTTGAATTAGGATATCACTGGCCTTGCAAAGAGAGTTTTAGAGTCTTCCCTCCTCCTGAATTTTTTGTTATAGTTTGAGAAAGATAGGCATTAGTTCTTTGAATGCTTGGTAAAATTCACCTGTGAAGCCATCTGGTCATGTGCTTTCATGTGCTGTGATTTTTCTTAATTACTGCTTAAATTTTGCTAGTTGTATTGGTCTATTCAGGTTTTCTGCTTCTTCCTGATTCAGTTTTGGAAGACTGTATGTTTCTAGAAATTTGTCCATTTCACCCAAGTTCTCCCATTTCTTGGCATATATGTGTTTAGGGTAAATTCTTACCATCCTTATTATATCTGTGGTATCAGTTTTTACTTCTCTTTTTCTGCTTTATTTACTTGATGCTCTGTCTTTTTTTTTATGAGTCTGGTTAAAAGTTTGTCAATTTCATTTATCTTTTCAAAGAAACAGCTTCTGGATTGATTGAGACTTTAAACTGTTTTTAGACTCTAAGTCATTTAATTTAGCTCTGATCTTAGTTATTTCCTTCTTTTATCTTGCTCTGGGCTCTGTTTGCTTTTGTTCTTCTAGTGTTTTTACATGTAGGGTTAGGTTGTCTACTTGAGATTTATTTATATTCTTTAGGTAGGCCTATAATGCTATGAATTTCCCTCTCAGGCCTGCTTTCACTGTGTCCCAAAGGTTTTGGGCTGTTGTGTGTTCATTTTTGTTTGTTTCCAAACATATTTTTATTTCTTCCTTGACATTGTTATTGCCCCATTCATTATCTTATAACATGTTATTCAGTCTCCATGTATTTAAACATTTTGTAAATTTTTTCTTGAGGTTGGTTCAAGCCATTGTGATTTGAGAAAATGCTTGATATGATTTCAATTTTTTTACATTTCTTAAGGCTTGTGTTGTGTCCTACCTTTGAAACTGAAACTGTTAGATCTTTGAAAATGATCCCTGTGCATTTGAAAAGAATGTCTATATTGTATTTTTTGGTACAACATTCTGTAAATATCAATTAATCCATTTTATCATGGAGTCTCATTTAATTCTGCTGTATCCTTGTTGAAATTTTGTTTGGAAGATCTATTCATTGTTCGGAGAGGGGTGTTAAAATCCCCTACATAATGGTATTGCTGTCAATCTTTTTTACAGTTTGTTTATTATTTTTTATTTATTTATTTATTTATTTATTTATTTATTTTAGACACAGGAGAAGGGAAAGAGAAAAAGAGGGAGAAAAAAATCAATGTTTTATTGCCTCAAACACGCCCCTCACCAGGGACCTTGCTTGTAACCCAGACATTTGCCCTGACTGGGAATTGAACCAGTGACCCTTTAGTTCACAAGCCAAGCTCGATCCACTGGTCCACACTATCCAGGGATTCAAACTCTTTTTTAAAGTACTCCAAGATTATTTTTTTAATTTTATTTTAATTGTTGTTCAAATATAGTTTTCTGTCTTTTACTCCCATCCCAGTCCATCCCCCCAGTGCTCCCCAACACCCTCCCATTTCCATCCCCCTTAGTTTTTGTCCATGTGTCCTTTATACTTGTTCCTGAAATCCCTTCCCTTTTCCCCCTGAAATTCCATCCCCTCTGGTTACTGTCAGCCTGTTTTCTATTTCAATGTCTTTGGTTATATTTTGCTTGCTTGTTTGTTTTGTTGCTTAGGTTCCTGTTAGAGGTGAGATCATATGGTATCTGTCTTTCACATCCTGGCTTATTTCACTCAGCATAATGTTTTCCAGTTCCATCCATGCTGTTGCAAAGAGTAAGAGCTCCTTCTTTCTTTCTGCTGCATAGAATTCCATTGTGAAATTGCACCATAGTTTTTTGATCTATTCATTTACGAATGGGCATCTAGGTTGCTTCCAAAACTTGGCTATTGTAAATTGTGCTGCTATAAACATTGGGGCGCAAAGGTTCTTTGGATTGGTGTTTCAGACTTCTTGGAATATAATCCTAGCAGTGGAATTGCTGGGTCAAAAGGCACGTCCATTTTAAGTTTTCTTAGAAAACTCCATATTGTTTTCCATAGTGGTTGTACCAGTCTGCAATTTCACCAACAGTGAACTAGTGTCCCCTTTTCTCCACAACCTCTCCAACACTTGTTGTTTGTTGCTTTGTTTATAATGGCCATTCTTACCGGTGTCAGGTGGTAACTCATTGTGGTTTTAATTTGCATTTCTCTGACGGATAGCAATATTGAGCATCTTTCATGTGTCTCTGAATCCTCTGTATGTCCTCCTTGGAGAAATATCTGTCCAAGTCCTTTGCCCATTTTTTAATTGGGTTCCTTATCTTCTTGGAGTGGAGTCGTGTAAGTTCTCTGTATGTGTTGGAGATTAAACCCTTGTCTGAGGTATCATTGGCAAATATGTTTTCCTATATAGTTGGTTCTCTTTTTATTTTAATACTGTTTTCTTTAGCTGTGCAGACGCTTTTTGTTTTCATGAGATTCCATTTGTTTATTTTTTCCTTTATATCCCTTGCTCTGGGGGACATACCAGTAAAAATGTTGCTGCATGAGATGTCTGAGATTTTCCTGCCTATGTTCTCCTCTAGGATTTTAATGGTGTCATGGCTTATATTTCAGTCTTTTATCCATCTTGAATTTATTTTTGTGTATAGTGTAAGTTGGTGCTCGGGTTTCATTTTTTTTGCACGCAGCTGTCCCATTCTCCCAACACCATTTGTTGAAGAAACCATTTTTACACCATTTTATGGTGTTGCCCCCTTTGTCGAATATTAACTGACTGTAGAAACTTGGGTTTATTTCTGGGCTCTTTATTCTGTTCTATTGGTCTATGTGCCTATTTTTATGCCAGTACCAGGCTGTTTTGATTACAGTGGCCTTGTAATAGTTTGCTATCAGGTATTTATTGTGATCCCTCCTACTTTGATATTCTTTCTCAAAATTACAGCTGCTATTTGGGGTCGTTTAGGGCTCCATAAAAACTATTGAAGTATTTGTTTTAGGTCTGTGAAATATGCCATTGGTACTTTGATAGGTATTGCATTGAATCTGTATATTGCTTTGGGTAATATGGACATTTTGATGATGCTAATTCTTCCAATCCATGAACACGGTATATGTTTCCATTTGTTTGTGTCTTCCTTGATTTCATTCTTCAGGGTTGTGTAGTTTTCTGCATACAGGTCTTTTATCTCCTTGGTTAGGTTTAGTCCTAGGTATTTTATTTTTCTGTTTGCTATATCCAATGGGATTTTTTTCTTGATTTCTGCTTCTGCTGTTTCATTGTTGGTATACAAAAATGCCTTTGATTTCTGGATATTGACTTTGTATCCCGCTGTCTTGCCAAATTCATTTCTTAGGTTGAGCAGTTTTGGGGTA
>PVKM010040870.1:0-13320 GCA_004027735.1 Carollia perspicillata
ATCTACCTTAAACAGCTATTTTGAGGCTTAAAGGAGGTAATTAACCAAAGAAGCTAGCTCATATTATGTTTTCAAAAGTGTTAGATATATTTTTATCCTTCTGCTTCTCCTCCCAGTGATGATAAAGTGTCAGGCAACAGGCAAAAGAAGCATTTACATTCAATCAAGTTAAACCATGAATTTAGATACGTTAGCCTATTTTTGATTAGCGAAGTGAGGCTTACATTAGATGCCTACCTAGGTAGTACTTGTTAAAGACAAAACTTGAATTTCTGTTTATTGTCAAGGGTTTCATGTACTGTCTACTCTCACATCCAACCTTCTCTGTGAAGCGAAGGAAGGCAAGGAGGAAAGTAAGAAGCATGGAATTGCATATTTTAAGCCCTGACTTCTCACAGTATCCTGGTAGGGTAGAACCTATTGAGCAGACAATAAAAGTGAGACACAGAAAATTTAAGTAAACTGACCCAAGGTTATAACAAAGGTAGAAAACATGGGTGGACAACATTGGAAAACTAGTATTTTGTATTCCCGAAGTCTCTGTGGTTTCCCAGTGGTCTCTGTGGTCATTGTCGTGACTCATTTAACATCCTATGGTTTGTATGTTGTAACAATTTGCAACAATAAAAGGAAGATGTATTGAAGGCTTATTTGTGCCATTCTCTGAATATTTCGATTCAACCAACATTTACAGAGCCCAAACTGCACATGTTAAATAAATGTTTCCTCCATCCTACTCAATGCTTCTCTTCTTCTTCCTGCTCATTGAAAACCTACCACTGGAAATTCAACCTGGGGATAAGTGGTTTGTTCCTGGTTGAAATGCAAAGTGATATTTTCCGGATCAGTATTTGTTTTTTCCCCACCATGTCAGTAATTTGTGCTTTAAATTGAACTATCTTGCCAGGTCTTTGCCTGCATTTTTTTTTTTTTTAATCACGGTGGGGAAGGAATGTCACAGGACTGAAAATGAGAGGGACGGCCACAGATACATTGTGCAGGTCTTCCTCACGGGCACCCTGACTTCCTTCTGTTCTGAACTAGGCCCATTTAGTCCCGAAAAACAGTTCACGATGTGGTGGTGTATGTCCGTGGTAGAGCACAGTGTAATTATTAAAATCATATTTTCAAAAAAAAATTTAATAAAATGATACGACACTCCCAATGTATCATTAACTAAAAAGAATAGCAACAAAAAATTGTATTTGACACAGGCACAGTGTATAGTCTTGATGTATATGTAGACATAATCTTTCTTAATAACAAAGTGATATTTTATTGCATGAATGACCACAATTTATACATCTAATGTCCAATTTATGAGTACTTAGGTTGTTTTCAGTTTTTTATTGTTATAAAATATTATTACAAAAATTATTGCATGTATCATCTATCTCTGTGTAAATGTGCAATTATAGCTTCAGGATAAATGCTTAGAAGGGACGTTCCAAAATCAAAAGGCAAGCCCTTTAAACATTTGATAAATAATGCCAATTATTTTACAAAAGTTTATAACAAGCTTTCTATTATTAACAGACTATTTGAGTGCTTATTTCCCATGCATCCAAATTTGCTTGCCAATTTATCAACAGGCACTTGCATTTTTAAAATTAAAACTGAGCTTTGGCATATTTGCATTTGTTTATAGAGTGATAATACTTTTTCTTCCATGAACTACCTTTTGTGTCTTTTATCCTTTGCCAGTTTCTCTAGTGAGTTTTATTCTTATTGATTGCCAAGTATTTTTTTTGTTGTTGTTTTTTAAGGCTATAAGCCCTTGTTTTCCATGTGTAGTGCATGCGTATTTCCCAGTTTGGAGGAAGTCGGTGTCAGCCAAGTGAACATTGTGGAATCAGTGGTCTGGAAACTTTTGGCAACTGGACTTCAACATACACAGTGATACATAGTAAAGAAGTCAGGATGGCCCCGGAATACAGAGGTGTGGAGCTGAAGGCAAGGCCTCTGAATATGCACAACAGTATGTTCTGCCCAACCCTCCCAGAACTTCTTAGAGAGTCGATGCCATGAAGTTCACCTCATTAGTTGAGCTTCCAACTAATCAAGTACTTTGAAGGAGGTACAGTACATTGAACTCAGAAGGATTATTTAATAATTGTGACAATTGTTCTCAATGGTAGCACAGAGCAGAGGTGAGGCACACACTTTCAAGTCAATCTTCCTAAACTGAAACCAGAGCTTTGATATTATTAGGTCTGGGACAATTATATAGTCTCTCTGTGCCTGAGTCTCTTCACTCATGGTTGGTGAGAGGAAAGTAGTATCCTATATGCAGTACCCCTAGATGTGGCAATGATGTGCTATTTTAGGAGAACTGTGTAGGTCTGGGCCTGCATGTGACCAGTGAGTGCTCAGTAAGAGAGGGTCTGCCACAGGGCAGCCCAGGAGGCCGAGAGGCGCATCTGATCCATATCCTTCATGGAGACAAAATACTGAACAGAACTACACCGAAGGTTAACAGCAGATGTCTCTGGCAGGTGGGAGTATGGGAATTTTGTCTTCTTTTTTTAACTTGTCTGCATTTTCATTAATGAACATTATACTTTTACCATCTGCATAAAATATTACTTTTAATAACCTGTTCCCTCCCAGTAGATTTTGTTTATTAACCTCAACTAACTCTCATTCTTAGCAAGTTCCTCTGATCTATCAATCATATCCAGCTAGCTGATTAGCTATCCAGGCATGACCTTTGTCTACAAAGAATTTATTAAACGCTAAAGTAAAAACAGCTCCAGCAGAGAAAAAAAGAGAACATGATGTCAAAATACACGTCAGTATGTCCTAAGATCCAACAGAGCTGTTACATTTTGAGAACGACTTTGGCTCTGAACTTCCAGGAAGATGAAGAAAAAAAAGAAAAGAAATTATCTCATTTTCTTTAGAGAAGAAAGAAGTTCCCTAGGGAGATCAGCTTTTCCCAGAGGAGGAGGCAGAGGGAGATAAAGCAGGTAGTATTTCCAGAAATGGCAGCTTCCACCAGAGTTTCTTAAAACGTCTCTCAGTGAAAAGTAAGATAACAATAAAATTCAGTTAACACAATTTTGTGGGTCAATAAAATAACATGGCCCAAGTACACGGTTTTTGGGTAGTCATCCATGATTAGAATTAGATTGTGTGGTAAGTACAAGGAGAAATTGTTTACCCTTCAAAGGAACCCACTTAATTAGCATTTTGAATTTTTACCTTAATGCTTGCATCTTTATGCTCATAACTCTTAATTGACGTCGTGTTGGCTTGAACCATGAATTTCATATATGTATGGGTTATCTTGAGAATGAAATCCTATGTTCTGTTTTTGTTTTGTTACACCACACATAAAATATTTGGCAATTTGTATTTCACTACCTGCTTTGATCCAGTGTCACATACATGTGTCTTTTTATCTTTAGCTGTCAGCATATGAATTCCAAACGCAATTTGTTTTTATATTTAGTTTGGACAAAATTAATTTGATGATTTGAATCATATGAAGCTTTATGAGAGCACATTAAGGTTAAGGTCCATTTGTTTCATGAAATTCAGAACTAGCTTTACTATCAAACATTGGGTTTGAAATACTCCTTTAACTTACGTCTTCCTATCACTTTACATATTTAAAAACACTTCAGATTGATGAGACGTTAACCTCATCAGAATGCTTGATGTTAAAATTTAGTTATTGCTCTGATTTCCCTACATTGTGTATTTTAAATCTGAAATTTAAAATAATCCCCCGATTTACTTACATATGATAAATAGGGAGTTAAGAATACACCAAGTCATACCTTTTTACATCCAGGTTAAAGCAAATAATCATAAATTATAACTACTTCAATTACTTATCTCAAAAATGAATATTACAATATTTTGAAAAAAAAATCTGTTCTTCCCTAACCGAGTGGAGGCAGAGAGAATCTTTTCTCCAAGAGTGGTTTTTTTAATCCTGTTAATAGAAATCCAGGAAAAATAACAACTTCCTAAAATACCACAGATTAGGGTAGCGAGAGATTTATCTTTTTATCTCCAGTATAATTAGATTGGTAGATGGGTAGATAGATAGACATCGATTCGTTTTGCATCTTTTTTATTACTTGCCACCCTTTAATCAACTCCAATAATAGAGGCTTCTAATGCCTTGAATTGTTTTAACATATTTCTTCTTGACATGGAAGACTATTCCACCATCAAAATACTATATCCTATACAGGGTATATCCTATACCTGCCTTTATATTGATAGCATATTTAATTTTCTTTTTACCACAGGAGACTGAAGTAATTTAAGATGTGGAATTAAATTTTGGAGACTAATACAAATGCTTTGTACTTAATAACATTATTTTTACACAAAAGCCTTGCTTGTTAATCAATGGCCCTGTGGAAACAGCTGAAGGACCCCTTTTAGTGGGAGTCCTTTTGTAATGAGGCGTCTCTGCCTCCCTGACAGCTACTGGCCCTTAGAGGCGGCCCCAAAGGGAGACACTCGAAGCTCAATTTCAATGCTGTAGTGGGTGTGTAGCCTATATTTTTATTCAACAGAACAACCGATATGATGTAAAATAATTTTTCAAAACTACGGTACAAATTTTAGGCTCTCATGAAATTGAAGTTTATTTTAAAAGTTAATTGAATATAATTATATTATCGATATAAGCAACTCTTTCAGTATTTTTTGAAAGCAGGTCTGGAACAAAAAGTTAAAGATAAAAATGAAGGCCTCTCTAAGAAGAAAAAAAGTTATTTAGAAAATGAAACAGATTTAACCATGAGGCACAAAAGCACATCATGACTGCTAGTCAAGATAGAGAGCTAGACTAAATAGTGCTGAAATAGATACAATAAAAGCATTAATCCCAAGCACCCCTAAATTAGAATAATGGAAGGGTCTCAGGTAATAATTTTCTGCTATGTTATGCCGAGTATCTACTATGACAGCTAGCAGTTAGTGAGTGCTCACCGTGTATCACTGGATTCTCACAGGAACTCTCAGAGGTGGATGCCATCACTATTCACGTGTTACAGATGAGGAGTCTGACAGAGAGGCTGCGGAGATTTCCCACAGCCACGTGGTTCTTAAGTGGTACAAGGCCAGGATTCGAACCTGTAATCAGACTTCATAGTCAAATTCCTTAATCACCACAGCAGGCTAAACTGGCTCCTATCTGTATTGATTAGTGGTATTTGCTGGTTATAAGTTACTGTATGACAAAGTAACTGCAAACCAGAAACGTTAAGGGAATTATCCCAAGCCACTTAGTTCATTGGTAGCTAAGCCAAGAATCCTGGTTTCCCGGTCCAGCGCGCTCCTCCAGACTGTGCTGTCGTCTTCCACTTACATGATGTGCGAAGAAGGCCAGAAAGTAAATTGAGGGAGATAATCTAGGGTACAATGACCGCAGAATAATTAAACATGACTAAAGCGATTTAATCACTTCAATTTACATTGCCTGTCTGGGTGGCTGCCCCTCCCCTCCACTTTTCTGTTCATCGGGGCATTTAAAAAAGACTCAGGATATTGATCTGGCTAAATTTCTTAGACACGTGCAGTTCTGCCATCGTCCTGAGTTACGGCGGTGGAGAGGACACCGTTTTGGCTCACTTATTAGAAGCCTGCTGTTGTTCTGATCGTAGATTAAGAAGGTAGAAGCCTTCTGAGCTATTCATCTGACATCTTTTATTAATTTTAAATTAACCTAGAAATTAAGCTGAGTTACCCTTTTGGAAAGAAAAATTGGTTTGGTAATTATCTAAATAGTCACTAGCCTGCATTTTATTCTTAGGTCATGTCTTGAGCTGCTTATATAACCTTTAGAAAGTCCATAAATTTCTCCCAGTCTCTAGATAAAAATTATGGGGCTTAATTTTCACCCTGCTTTCTGCCACTTAGCCCTGCCTAACAATTCTCCTCTGTGCGATGTGCTCCCCATATAAGACGGTACGTAACAAGCAGAGAAAGCTGAAGAAGTGTGATTACACACGTGTTTAGCCAGGCTTTCCTCTCTCCCTCCTGAGTTCTGGGCCTTGGGCACTGCCCCTGTGAGGCCCAGCCGGAGACACAGTCTCAGGGACTGGGGCCAAAGTGGTGAAAAGAGCCCCCCCTTGCCCACACTGCTGGGTATCAGTCAGCCACCTCTCTAGAGGAACATATTCAATACTCCACGGGTGCCTGAAAAACAGTGCAAACCCGCATATGAGCCTAGTAATTCCACTTTTAGTAATTCGCCTATGCAAAGATTCATTCACAATCATAAAAGAATTTACATCACAGCATCATTTAAAATAGTAAAAGAGCAACCACTCCGACCAAACCTGTGTATGATAAAGTCCAGCAACAAGAAGTTTATTAAGTGAAATAGTACTTCCATAACATGCAGCCGTGGTAAATACAGAATAGTTACTAGCACATGAGAATGGCAACAAGAAGTGTATGAAATATTACTTTTATTTTGAAAAATAGCAAAGAAGTTATAGTCATACTCTGAAATTTTATGAAGATTACATCTGAGGGGTGACATATATTTTACTTTCTTCTTTGTGAATGTTCATATTTCTCCAATTTATCTAATTTGACACATTTTCTGGTGTTTTCTCTAAGTATGGACTCCGGGTTACCATTAAATTTGGTTCATTTTTTTCTGGATTCCCGCCCCCCCACCCCACCAGGTGCTGCTGCCTTTCTGTCTGTCCCAGGCACCGGGGAATCGTGCCTCTTCTTCCTGGTCCACGTTTGGCTTGACTTGTTTGGATTTCGTTTTGGTCGCTGTGATTTCATCATGTTCTATTGGTAAGGTCACGGGGAGGGCCTGATAGAATTTTTTTCCCTTTCAGTAATCTTGAGCATCTAACTCAACACTGTGAGTTAAGTGATTAATAATTTATTCAAAGCAAAACTTGGGAGTGACTAAAAAGAAGAGAAATCTTTCTCAAATGAGTTTTACTGATGCTGTGTATGTCCAGGTACATTATGTTCCAGGGATGACCAGGCCTATAACTGGATATTTACATAAACATTAACAAAGAAACTAGTATGTTAAAAAAAAAAAAACTATTCAAAGTCTTGCTCTTTCTTATATAATGAACGTGCTCTCAAAAGTGGGCATAAAGAACAAATCGTGACTTTGCACTTAGAAGGGGCAAAGAACTTCTTATAAGATACATTTTTAAATTTTCTGATTGATGTTCAAATGTCAAAATACTACTAAACATTTAATATCTTTGAGAAGGGTATGGTAGAGCTGTTTTGGAGGAAACTGGCCTGAATAACTTCAGTTTTGTGTGGGTTCAGTTTTATGCAATTAGGTTTCACTTCCTGAAAATAGATTATTTTTTTTTATTCATGATGAAGAAACTATGTCAGTTTATATCATAGCAATTTTCAGACTACCTAATTTAATTAATATTTCAAGCCTGACCTCACCTGGCATTTTAAGCAAATTATTAGATTGTCCAGGAATGCCATTGCTATATATAAACCTAAGTCCTCTCTGCACACAAAATTTCCATGTAAATTAAAAAAAAATTTCCCTATGTAGTACATCCTTTTTTACATTATATTTTATTGATTATGCTATTATAGTTGTCACAATTTCCCCCTTTGCTGCCCTCTTTCCATAACCTCCCACTCCCTTGGGCAATGCCCACACCATTGCTCATGTCCATGTGTCCTGCATATAAGTTCTTTGGCTCCTCCATTTCTTATACTGTACTTGACATCCCCATGGCTCTTCTGTAACTACCTATTTGTACTTCATAATCCCCTCACCTCCTCACCCATCACCCCACACTCCCCTCCTACCTGGCAACCATCAAAATGCTCTCTATATTCATGATTCGATCTCTGTTCTTGTTTGCATAGTTCACTTTTTATTCAATTGTTGATAGATATGTATTTATTGACATTTTATTGTTCATAACTTTCATCTTCTTTTTCTTAAATAAGTCTCTTTAACATTTCATATAGTAATAGTTTGCTGATGATGGATTCCTCTTGTTTTTTCTTGCCTTGGGAAGCACTTTATTTGCCCTTTGATTCTAAATGATGGCTTTGCTTGGTAGAGCAGTCTTGGCTGTAGGTCCTTGTTTTTCATGACTTTGAATATTTCTTGCCAATCCCTTCTAGTCTGCAAAGTTTCTTTTCAGAAATCAGCTCACAGTCTTATTGGAACTCCATAAGTGGAGATGCTTTGACTCCTAGTCTTCATAGTGTGGCCTACTGTAGCAAATGTCAAGTAGGGTCCAGTGGCACAACCTCCCCTATCACCCAAGATGGGTACTAGAGATGTGTCCCTTGTGTGGGCTGAGTATACCCTCCTCTTGTAGTTGAGCCTTGGTTGTTGTTGGCAGATCAATGGGAGAGATTTACCCAGGCCAGTCAAGTACAAGAACTGGTTGTGACCACTGACCACTAACCTCCGCCCTCTGTGGCAGATCAACTGTGTGCGGACAGGATAGTGGTGTTCTGACATGTCCACTGGTGCATAGGCTCTGAGGTTTCCTGGGTGGTGCAGGTCAAGGTCAGCCCTGACCTGTGTTTTGCCTAGGGCTACCATGCATGAGCTATAAAGCAATCTGAGATGGCTGCTACTTGTGCTGGGCTTGGAGATTCCCAGGAAAAGCCAAGCTGTGAATCTATCCCAGCTGCTCCAGTGCCAGGCCTGGAGCTTACTGAGGCCAGCTGTTGCTTGTTTGAGAGGATTTAGGAAGTTGTGAAGCATGAACCAAGACCAGCCATCATATATATGGAAAGGCAACTTGAGTGGGCCCAGACGTTTGGTGGGACAGAGTCTTAGGGTATCTCCATGGTGGGGCAAACAGTGTTAGCCAGGTTGATTGAGTCTCAGATATGGCACCACCCTGCTGACTCTGTGGCTCTGTTGGGGAGACAGTTCAGAAAAGGGACAATGGCCTCTGCCTGCCTTTCTGTCTGGGAGAAAGCTGTCCCCCTGCTCTTGCCTTGATGCCAGACACTTTAGTGCCTTTCAATCTGCTACCCCAGTGATGGAGCTCAGAGCAGTAAGTCTGAGTAAGTCTGTGTGTGGGTTGTTTTAGAGGAATTGCTTGGTACTCTTATCTGTTTCGGCCACAACTCAATCCCCTTTGGTTTTTGCAGCCAGGAGTTATAGGGACTTATCTCCCTGGCACTGGAACCTTGGGCTGGGGGCCTGCTGTGGGGTTGGGACTCCTTGCTCCTGGGGTATCCTTCTTGAATTTTTATCCACCAAACATGGATGTGGGACCAGCCTGTTCCTTCCTACAAGTCTGGATGGATGTGGTTTCTTTAATTCCGTAGCAGTCAGACTTTCATTCAACTTGACTTCTGATGGTTCTGAGTGATGGTTCTTCTATACTTTAGTTGTAATTTTGATGTGGTTTTGCTAGGAGGCACACCATGTTTATCTATGCCACCATCTTGACTGGAAGTTCTATGTCAATTATTTTGTATTTTACTCTATTCAGCTGAATTGCTAGCCTCTGGAGCCTTTATGATTGAATTTCACAAGAACACCAGACTGGAAATGCAAATACAGAGCTTAGGGACTTATTTATGGAGCCCCTATCCGCAACATGGTAGTCAGTATTATTGAATGGTTCTTTTCATGAATTTTGAATATGCTTGATTCTGTAACACAGTATCTATTATATATCCAGGGGTATGTTAGGCTCATTTATTTCCAGATAGTTTTCAAATGCTTCAGATATGGCAAAGCTCTAAAGAACTTCACCAAATATCTTCCTATTCCCACCTGTTTGGAACTGCGTATTCATACCTTCAAGGGTAACTGAATCCTTCTACAGATAGATGCTAAATTAACAGTCACATTATCAGGGTGATGTTTTGTCTGTTTAATTTCTAAGAGATTTTAGAAATTATTTTGCAAATTGCTACTACTCTTTCTCCTCTTTCCCTTCTTTTAAATTATTGGAAAGATACACTCCCTGGTGCTAGGCAAAGTAAAATCTGGACAGACTTAAAATTTTTTGTTTATTCTAAACTTAGATTTCATGAGGCTTTGAGTGGGTCTAAATTTGGTGAAAACTCTTCTCTCATTCTTACCATCAGCTTAGCTTGTTTTAGAGTCATCTGGACTTGATTTTCAGAGAGAAGAACCTGACGATCAAAATTCAGCTGCACAGCTGCACAACTTGCTGCCAACCCAAAACTTTACAGGGATGTGCATGTGTGTGTGTGTGCACATGCATGTGTCTTTACATGAGAAACAAACTGCATTTTATACCTGGTGATTATTCAAAGTATGTTTTAATGCTCTCAGCCCACCTCCTGGTACCGACTGTGGGTTTGCACTGGACAGAACAGTGGAAAATTATAGGGAAATGGGTCTCAATGTTCCAAAACTTTTTTGGAATTATTTTTTAAGGCAGCAATTTATACAAAGAGTCATTTCTTCCTGTGATTTATGGGCCTAAGTTACTTTTGAAAAAAATGATGACAAAAACCACTTTTTCACAGTTGCTTGCACTGAACTACGTATATAATTGTTATTCAATAAATTTTAGTAAGGAGGGTGCTTGGAGAAGTGAAAGAATGAATGAATTAATGAATGATCTCATCTATAAAGATATTTGGAATGTTCTATAATTAGTACAGTTTTGTATTCTCTTATGCAGTTAAGTATTTTCATGTTAAGAATAAAATTTTATTTAAAACTTTTCTTTTAAAAGTTTATAAGTATGAAAAACATTAAAAAATTATAATACTATTGCTAGAAGTGATTTGCTTTTTTTAATTGTCCTTGGGCATCCTTTAAGTATATTATCTACCCAAAATGTTAACATTTAATGAAATTTGCATTAACAAGCTTCCAAAATGGCCACCAAAATGGCCAGGGATGATCCACATTCTCTGGTATTTATACGCTTGTGCCGTTCTCTCTCTCAGTGACTCTAGACTAGGCCTGTGTGGCCAGTAGAGTACAGAAGTGACAGGGTGGGACTCTCAAGATTGTAAAAGGTGTTGGACCTTCCCCCACCCACTGATCTCTTGGATCACACACACTGGGGGAACCTGGCTTCCATACCATGAGTGCACCACAGCAACCCCTTGGAGAAGCCATGTGGAGAAGAACTGAGACACCTTGTCGACTTGTCACACCTGTGAGGAAGCCACCTTGGAAGAATATCCTTAAGCCCCAGTCAAGCCTTCCGATGACTGTCCTCCCCATCAAAATCGGACTGCAACTACAAAGAGCACGGAGTGACAGCTAACAAACAGGGCTCTTCTTGGATTACTCACCAGAATTTGTGAGGAAAATAAATCATGGCTTTACGCCATTATGCCATCATTTGGGGTAATTTTTATACCACAATAGTAACTAGAATAATATTTGAATGTATATGTATCCAGCAACTTTATAGATTTAATTCGTACTTTTAAGAGAAAAGACCTTGGATAGTGATTCTAAGATCTAAGCACATGCTTAGATCCTCCGACATTCTTCTATCACATTTCTCTTTTTAGCGAAGTTTTTGTGTTGAGTGCGTTCAATTCTGGACCATTTAAGTTCCTCACCGGCTTTCTGAGACTTTAACTGCTTTGGCGGATCTACTTCTTACCCCTCTCTGAAGACGGGCTCCTTTTATGATCAGTGCCTGCTGGTGCCCCTGGCTCGGTGAACTGCATCTAGTGAATGAATGAATAAGGCATCACTGAGTAATGGGTGCTAAATGTGGAAATCAGTGAAGCGACTTTGGTGCCTCCCATGTGTCAGGTACCGTGTTAAATGTTTTTGCATGGTATCTTCTGTGTTTCCCCTTTACCGCTCTGAGCGTGTGCAGTCTTTTTTTGTAGTCCTTCTCATGCATTTGACCCTAAATCCTATGTAGTCATGGAAAAAGAAAGGAGTCTCACAGACAAAAGGGGCTTGTTAGCATTTAGAATCTTCTTGACATGATTTTCTTTTTAAGGATGTAATCAGTTTTTGGTTTGCGGAAAGAAAATCTGGGAACTACTCATTAACCAATAGCTTCAACTTCCCCAAAAGACACAGGCTCCTGTTCTCAAAGAGCTTCATTTTTATGAGGAAACTGGCAATCAACAAAAAGAAGAAAATTACTACATCTGTGCAGAGATGCAAATTAGGATGATACGCTTGAGTCATTAGCAGGCTGCTCCAGAGGGCGGATGGCCCGAGATCCGGCCAGAGGGATAGACATGAAAGTGAGCATCACGGGCAGAAGGGGCAGAGTGTAGGGGGGGCCACAGGTGGGACAGAGCTTGGCATACTGGGGACAAAATGAGTGTCAGTGGGCAGGAGGAGAGTGGACCAGGGTGGTAGAAGATGTGTTCAGAGAGGCTGGCCCTTTGTACAAAAGAAGAAGAAATCAGAATCTTTTTCTCTAAAAGCAGTGAGAGGCCATTGAGGATTTTAAACCAGCGATTTGACTGATATTTCTAAAGTATCCTTCTGGCTGCTCTGTGGTAAATGGGGTACTATGGGGGCTTAACAACAGAGGTTGTTAAGAGACTAGTATGGTAGGCTAGGGAGGGACGATGGTGGCTTGACCAGGGATGATGGTGGTAGGCTAGGGAGAGACGATGGTTGCTGTGAGAGAGAGGAAGAAAGTCGGATACATGCAAGGCCTGCTTTGGAGGCAGATCTGGAGGACCTGGCTGAGCGAGTGCCTGTGGGGCCCGCTGCTGCCTTCCGAACGTCAGCTGTCTGGGCACTACCACTTCCTGGCCTATAAAGCACAGTTTGTGCCAGCATTTTAGTTGTCACCAGCCTTTCCCTTATTGATTCACAAAACAGAAGTCAGAAAAAATGAAAATGTTAATGATAAAAGCATGGGTCTCTGACATGTAATATCTTGAGATATGGATGAATATCTTAGTAAGCTGAAAAAAGCATGTTTTAGCCTCAATTGGTTTCTCAATGAAGTTTAAAGTATTCCATAGTGTAGTCGATGTTGGGGAATAAAAGAAAATGAAGAATTTGTAAAATGGATTAATGTAACTGTCCAAAAGGAAAGGTACATGTTTAAACTTCTCTGTCATGTTTAAGCTTACTGTTCAACTTTTGTACATTCTCAATACTATTTGTGTTTTCACACTTTCAACTATATATAGTCCTTTATAAATACGACTTTAATAAGGACTTTAAATGAGGACTTAATTTTTTAAAAGATTTTATTTGTTCATTTTTAGAGAGAGAGGGAGAGAAACATGGATTGGCTGCCTCCCAGCCAGAGACAGGGCCCGCAACCCAGGCGTGCGCCCTGCCAGTGACCTTTTGGTTAGCAGGATGACGCCCAATCCAGTGAGCCACACCGATCAGGACTAGTAAAGACTTTGAATATTTGAATG
>PVKM010040871.1:0-13696 GCA_004027735.1 Carollia perspicillata
AGCTTTATTATAAAAGGTGGCAACATTCTTTCTCAAAGTGAGCCCTTGAAACCGAGACTTACGATCATTTATTTGGCAGTAACCCCTTTCCAGGCTGGCTTCTTGAACTTACCCCATTTACTACTGGACATTTCTGGGTGAGATGCAAATACACACTTTCAGTGTTCACACCAGGGTTTATCAACTTTGGCACTGTTGACATTTTCGGCTGAACACTTCTTTGTTGTGGGGGCTGTCCTGTGCATTATGGGATGCTTTACCAGCACACCTGGCCTCTACCACTCACTCAGTGCCAGTAGGACCAACCCCATGTGACAACTAGAAATGTCCCTGGACATTGCCAAGCACCCCATGTGGGACAGAAGCATCTATAATCAAAAACCATTGGTCTACACGGTCACACGTTTAAATGTGTCCACAAATGTCACAGTCACAGTGCTGGGTCAGGGCTCTGTGCAGCGCAGTAGGAACCAGGGTCTGCAACAACATTTTCAAGGACAGTGAGAGACACGCCATGAGACATGCCCCGAAGAGACACTAGCAGAGCTGTACCTTTGCTGGAAAATCCTCAATGACTTTAACCAAGTCTTGGCACCGCTGTGCAAAAGGTTTATTTATAGAGTCAGCTTTGAGGCTAGCCTAGGAGAAGAAACCGAAAAAAATCATGAGCATGTTCGTCTGGCGGCTCTTGATGATATTCTGGCTTGAGCCAAAACAGAAGCCCAAGTGGCAGGCTGGAGTGAGACACACACCACTGGCCTGATTCCCCAATACCTCATATGTTAGGTTATGTGCGTGTCAGTGACCTAAAGGATGCTACCAGAAGAGAGGCTGAGGTCCCAGGCTCTCTAGACCAGCAACTGTCAGGCCTGCTTCTCAGCACCCTCTGTTAGGCATCGCCAGTTACCTCAAGGAGCTGCACATTATCAAAATACAACCGACCCACAAGCAGGGGGTCAGCCCCGCACCCAGGAGAGGCCCCTGGGAGCAGGGTTCCCCTCACAGACCACAGCGTCCACCAGGTGTGTGTGCACGAACTGGAAATTCCCTGTGTGACTGCCCACCTACGGTTCACAACACTGTGATTGTCAGTAAGAATGTCGAATGAAATGAGGGTGTCCTTTATTGCCATTTAAGCCCTTAATCAAACTGTCCTTTATTCAGTAGCTAATGAACCTACTGAACCTTCACAACCTGAAGAAACAAGCAGGTTCAAAACCGCAGACGGCTCCAGCCAGGTGCGGGCACTACTCATGAAGGTGACAGGAAGAGCAGGAGGCATTCAGGAACAGGACGAAGGAATTTACCTGCGGTCATGGGGTGCACGCACCCCGACCACACCAAGACAAGAAGCCGCTGCACAAATGAAGATCGAGAGGAAGTGCCCAAGTTTCAACGAAGAGGGCTTTGCCCAGCGTTCTCTAAGGCCTTGTCCACCTCCAGACGAGGGTGGAGTCCATGGGGCCTCAGTCAGAGCCGAAGACCTGGGCTGTAGAGACCACGGTTGGCTCTGTCAACCCTAGTGAGTTCATCGAGGAAGAACGTCTTTCCAAAGAAATGTTTACGTGAAGTATCTTCTGGGAACTGAAATCTGAAACTTTTACCACTGACATCTGCCTCACGCTCGACTTCTCTGCGTCATGTTTAATATTTACAGTACAGGCCTGGTCACCCTCAACACGGCAGTGTCCCACTACCTTTCACAGATGATAGTTATAATTATTACTCTTTTGTGTAAGAATTTACAATATTTAAAAATTTGAATGTACATCCTTTTGAGTCGCTGCCCTCATACCCCAAGAAGCAGGGGAAAATGACATCTGAATCAACTCGCCTTGTAGATGAGAAGACCAGGGCTCAGCGGGTGAGTAAACCCACAGTCTGGCAGAGGCAGAGGCAGCCTAAGGATTTCAACCCCGAGTAGAGTGCTATTTCCATCACACGTTCCCCAAACAACCCCTGTGGAGTTTAAGGCAGTGGAAAGAACCCTCAAGTCCCCCAGCTTGGAACTACCATTACACGGGCACTCACGCGGGCACTCACATAGACACTCACATGGGCATTTGATACTTACCAGCAGGAAGCTGGGCTGTTGCAGGTGAGGGAACGCCATAGCAGCCTCCGTAGGGAGTTGAAAATGGCCGTCTTAGGAAACCACTGTGGAAAAGCAAGGATGGAATCTCAACACCTGCCAAACCACAGAATACCGCATCGCTTCAAGATGCCCAGGAGAACATGTGTATAACTCAGCACATGCTGCACTGCCATGCTCCACGCATCACAGACATGCTGTTCTCACGTGGTCCACAGCGGCCGGCTTCAGCGCTGACTCCATGGTGGTGAACCCTTGGGAACGCATGGTCCCGCCTGTATAGCACTTGCTATGTGTCAGGCCTGGTTCTAAGGGCTCTTCATATATTTCTCACTTAATTCTCGGTGTTTGGCAGAATTCTAAGGTAGCCCTTCGAGTGCCCATCCCTGGTTATTCAATCAAATGTTCATGTAGGTATTGCTGTGAAGGGACTTCGCAGACACAATTAAAGGGTCAGGTTAGTGGACCACAAAGTAAAACAGAGCAGTTTTGGCTGACAGCCAGCACGGAGACAGGGACCCTAGTTCTACAACTCCAAAGAACTCGATTCTGACAGCAACCTGAATACGTTCGGAAGGAGATACTTCTCCACAGCATCCAGATAAGAGTGAAGCCAGCCAATACTTTGATTTCGGCCTCGTGAGACCCTAAGCCAAGAATTCCAAGCTTGCTTATAAAATTGTGAGATAATAAAGGGGTGAAATTTTAAGCTTCTAAATTCATTAAGCAAAAGAAAGAGAAAATACATCCACATAACAACCCTACAAGCTCAGTACAGATGAGGAAACAGAGGCAGAGAGAAGGCAAGTCCCTTGCCCTCGCCAAGCTGGTAAATGGCAGAACCAACATTCAGATACAGAGACCTCCCCACCCACCTCTCACAGAGATGAGTGGGTCAATCGCCTCTGCATTACCTGTGCTCTATGAGAACGAAGGGAGGGGTGAACAAGCCCCGCCAAGGGAGCCTTTGGTCTGGCCATCAGAGAGTCAGGAGCAGCTCTCCAGGTTCCTACTTCTCTGCCCACTCAGATCAGGAAATGAAATAATCCAGACGTGGACTGCATAGAGGGGAAGCCTGCCTCGTTCCAAGGCTGGGCTAATTGATGGCTTTCCTGACACAGCTCTGCCCATGGCCTGATTAAAGGCACTGAGGGGGCAAGTCACAGCTTAATGTGGGTAGAGTGGCTGGGTGCAGGGGGGCTGTGTAGGCAGTTGAGGGGTTGACAGATGTGTCTATCTGCCCCTTGGCAATACAAAGACTTCCAAGGTTTTTCTCAACTCTTTTTTTGTTTATTTACTTTTAGAGAGATGGGAAGGGAGGGCAAAAGAAAGGGAGAAAAACACCGACCTGTGAGAGATACATCAGCTGGTTTGTTCTCCAACGCCCCCAGCTGGGGACCTGGCCCACAACCTCGGCGTGTGTCCAGACTGGGAATCGATCCCACAGCCCTTGGGTTCGCAGGCCAGCACACAATCCACTGAGCCACACCAGTCAGGGCTCAACTCTTAAACTAGCTCTCAGTTTCAGTTTTAAGGAAGACTTAGAACAAATCAAACACCTCAGTCCTAAATCAAATGGCCAAGAGAGCTATTCCAAAATGACCAAAGAGGCATAAAAATCCTGAAGTGTTTGCAAAGGGTAGAGCTTTAGAGATGAGGTGAAAGCACCTCCTTCCTCAGAGGAAGCTTGCAGAGGCAAGGCCTGAAGGAATGAGGCCAGAGGCGCCGAACTAACGGTCTTTCCAAGGGTGGCAATGTCTGTTCTCTGGCCCTAGCACGGGCAGGCGCCCCTCATGACCCCATTCTGCACTGTGCACCCAGCGTTTGCTTCATCCCACCACTTCAACGACCACCTTCTGCAAGAGCTGCTTCGGACCTTGTCTGGGGGTTTCTTCCGGGGGCAGCAGCCCTCGGTTGCCTATCATTCCAGGCATATCATGCTACTGCCAAGGACTCTCCCTAGCTGCTCTAAACTAACACAGGTGAGGAAACTGAGGCTCGAAAAAAAATCGAGCCTCCCAGGGAGGAAGACTCGGGCTGGGACTCACACCCAGCTCTTGCTCCTACACGGTTCGCTGAGTCCACGGCTCAACTTTAACTCGAAGCTCTCCTTCCTCCCAACTCGTTCAACGAACGTTAACCGAGCACCCACCGGGACGGCATGGGCGAGCCGCGCGGGAAGGTGGCAAGAGGGCGCAACCCGGACCCCGGCTCCCCCGCCGGCCCGAACCCAGGGCTCGCGGAGGAACCGAGACAGCCTCGGCGGAAGTTCGAGGAGGCTGCTGGGACGCGGGACCATCCTGCGCGCGGCTCCGGCCACTCACCTGTGCAGTCCATAGTTCCGTTCATCTCACGGACAGCGGCTACCATTCGACTATCCGGCGCTGGAGTGTCGTCATCAAGCTGCGCCAGGCGTCACGCCCCCTGGCCTGGCGGGAAACGCGCCGCTACCTCTTAGCGCGGCTACCTCAAAAAGCGCGTGCGCAAAGCGAAGGCGGCCCAGGTTGAGGGGTTCACTTCTTTCTGTGAGTGCGCGGTGAGTGCGATGCCTCTGCGCCCCTCACTCCTGAGCTCGTGCAACGAATCCGCGGCGAGCAGCGCGCGTGCGCATCAGGAGAGGCTGTTAATTACGCGCCGCCAGGAAGTATCCTGGCGCAGAACAATTACACTTTGTGCATTGACTGCCATTCGTCCCACAAGCATTTATTGAGCGTCCACTATATTCCAGGCACTGCACTGGATATTTCTACTTCAGCGACAACGACCAGTGCAGCCTAGCAGAGAAGTCCTCATCACCAAAGACTAGGTCTTTTTGGCCCGCCACCGTACCCCGCCACGCCAAACACACTGCCCAGCACGTAAATGTGGGTCGAATGGTAGAGCGGAGACGGACCAATCCCCGTCCTCCGGGGTTGGCCTGTCCCGGAGGCCAGGCGGTGGCGCTGCTGGGAGAGGAACGACCAGCTGGGCCAGTCCAGGGCTCTGTAGGAGCGCCCAGCGGAGCGGGGTGAGGTCGGGACGCTGGTCTTCCTGCAGGCCGAGCAGATGGCAGCTCCGGGCTCCGGTCCCGGGCCACCCCCGGGGCTGGAGGCGGCCCTGCAGAAGCTCGCGCTGCGGCGGAAGAAGGTGCTGAGCGCCGAGGAGATGGAGCTGTACGAGCTGGCGCAGGCGGCTGGCGGTGCCATGGACCCCGACGTGTTCAAGTGAGCGGGTGGGGGCTGCGCGCTCCTCGGACCCCCAGACATTCCTGCCCTCAGCTCCCCGCCGGGCCACTGATCTATATATGAGTCCCCCGTCCTTGTTGGAACCCCCTGGGGACCCAGAGTAGAGTCGGGCCTTGTGGGAGGTGGCCCTCCTGGGCCTAACCCCAGTCTGGTAGCTATGTCTGGCCCGTTTTCGCCAGAGCTCATGGGCCGATGACCAGGAGGGCTCACTCCGCACCGCGTCTGTTCTCACCAGGATCCTGGTGGACCTGCTGAAGCTGAACGTCGCACCCCTCGCAGTCTTCCAGATGCTCAAGTCCATGTGTGCTGGGCAGAGGCTGGCGAGCGAGCCCCAGGACTCTGCGGCTGTGTCCCTGCCCACATCGAGCATGGCGGAGACCCGAGGTCAGAGTTGGGGTGCTCTCTTGCCCCTGTGGCCCAGGAGGTGGGGTTTCCGGGGCTAGGAGGTGGGCGGTCCCTGGCACAGCAGGGCTAGACCCTCAGTGGCCAGGCCTTTCTATAGGTCTTCTCCCAGGACTTACTGGGCCCATCCAAGGGCTCTCCCCTTTGGCTCAGTCCCCAGCTTTGGCTTCAGTGCCAGCCTTGAGAGAGCACGTCTAGATCAGGGAGGCAGAATGGGTGCCCCAGTGTGGCCCAAGAAGAATAGGGTTCATCTGGGGCTTTTGCTGTCCCAGCCTCTTCTCACCTCATCACTCATGCCTTCAAACCACAAATACAGGGACGAGACTGCCTTGGTTCCTGTTCTCTTGGTGTGTGCAGTCTCCACAGAAATGCTCCCAGAGTGGGCAGGCAGAGGCCTTCCTACAGCCCCCTACCCTATACATACCTCACCCAGCTTCAGATTCTGTCCGGGAGTCTGGCCAGCTGAGTGTTCCTTGGATTTTGGGCCAGGCATCAGCATGGCAGTCCTTGCTGCCCTAGACCGTCAGGGGGCAGAGGCCTGTGTGGCAGAGCACTGGGCTCAGGCTTGAGGGGCCGTCTCGCCCTCGAGGGTCATGACTAGGGGATGAACAGGTGCTGGTGATGAGGATGTTATGACAGAGCACCACGTCACTTATACTCCGGAGGGCTGTCAGAAACCCTCTGAGATGCAGCAGAACCTTCTTGGCCAGAGCACTCAGGCACTTACATTCTGAGAAGCAGTTGACATTGGAGGAGAGGGCAGGTTGTCCCCTTTGGGTGGGAGTGCCAGGGTCCTAGGCACTCGCTCCCTCTCTCCTGAGAGGCCCTGAGCCTCCTCACTGACCCATGCTCCATCTCCTCTCTTTGTGTCTCTCTCTGACCTGCAGAGGCCTCCTTTCTCTCTGCCAAGAACTGTAGCCCCTCTGCAAGGCCCTCCTTTTCCTCGGCCCCGCGGCCTGCGGCCTCTCCGGTTCTGCATCACAGCCCAGCTGCCACGCACTCGCCTCTCTCTCCGGGGCCCCCCGGTTCCCTCCGGTTCTCTTGCTGCCTGTTCTCTCCTTTTGCAGGTTGCATTTATTGGTTTATCTCTGGGGGATGGTGTGCTCTCTTATTTCCATGGAAACTGCTATGCCCCAAAAAAGCCAGGGTAGCTTTTAGCTGCAAGGGCAGGGTCCTGCTGGCCATCTCTGCCATGGAGCTTAGAGAGTGAGGACATGATTTCATGGTTTATTAAGGGACAACCCCATACTTCTAGAATGAGACCAACACCCCTTACCCCACAGAGACTAACTCTGCTGAGTGAGACTCGCTGTCTATAGAGGTGCCCCTGCCCCAGAGGAAGACAAGAGGTCGAGGGGCAGGGAAGAGGCATGTGGCATGCTGTGGACAGCAAAGCCTTAGGTGTGAGAAACACCTTGGTTTCTTAGATGCTGTCACATACCTGGATGGGCAGCCAGGAGGGTAAAGCTGTGATTCGCCTTTCCTGCCTGGTTCCGGAGCTACAGGTACCTTGTAGGCATTGCCAGGTGTGATGAGGCTGGGGGCCTGAGATCCCACAGGTGCTCTGGCTTTGACCTCCTACACACCCCGCCTCACATTCCCCACCTCACCAGTCCAGGTGTCACCTGGAACTCGGGCCGGGGAGGTGTAGGGAAGGGCCAAGAGGCAGTTCAGAGTAGGGGTGGGCAGACACCAGGCTGAGCTGAGGAACTGATGGGTGAGTTCCCCGAGGGAGGGAGAAACTGGGAACGGAGCCCTCCTCACTCGAGAGGGTGGCACCACTCACTCAGTGACTCTGGGTGCCAGGCTACCTTTCAGTGCTGAGGGCACAGTGGGGCTGCAAGAGGGACCCGCTCTCCGTCTGGTGAGGGAGATGGCTAGATGAGTGAGAGACAGGAACTGAAGCTACAGGGGTTAAGCAGGCTGTGGGGTGCGGGGTTGGGTAGGGGACAGGATCCTCTGCCAGCTGCAGAGCCCTGGGAGGTGGGGAGGGGCCGAGAGAGGAAAGGTGGGCCGATGTCGCAGCCCGCTGCGGCAGGGGGGCCTCGCAAGTGAGGGCTGGCAGGATGGGTAACAGAGAGGACCAGACTCCGGTGGTCATGGCAAGTTTATTGAGAGAGCGCAAAGCTTTTAAGCACCGTGCCTCAGAAGCTGCAAAGCGTATCCTTGAGATAAAACTTACAAGTTCCCAGGGACAAGGTTCTCATTACTGCATACTTTTCTCGCACCTGCGGAGAAGGCCCATGCCCTCCCCCTGCACATGGGAACAACCAGATAATCAGCAGTTGGGAGGTAGCCAGGGCCCAGAACGGCCTTGAGGTTAGAAACCAGGTTTCCACACCACTCTCGCGGTGAGAAACCCTCTCCTTAACCCCTTATGGCCGCTGGGCCCCTACAGGCCGAGATGCATGGTATGGTCCAGGCCACAGTGGGAGGTGGGCCTGCGCTGGAGGGTGGGAGCGAGAGGAGGATGGAGAGTCAGGAGGTGCGCCACGGGCATGGCGCTGGGAACAATGGCCCAGAGGGGTGGGGAAGATCAGAGGCAGGTGGGGACAGGAGTGGGGAACAGAGGTTGTTTTCTCCCAGATTCTCAGGCATTGGGTCCTACTAGGCTGGTGGCCAGGAGCTAGGCTAGGAGGACACGGGGACCCTGGGGAGGTGCATGGTGTGCACATAAGGCAGCCTGGGAGGTTGTTGATGGGGAGAAGTTGGAGGGGAGCAGGGCAGTTAAGGGGCCATGCCAGGAGTGCGCTACAGCCGAGAGGCAGAGGCCACCGGACAAGACATCTGAGGCCACGAATCACAGCGTCTGTTCATACAGACCTTCCAGCCACCCCATTAACCCGTTTATGGAAGGGTCAGGGTGGGGAAGATGGGTTGTCAGAGAGATCCTGCTGTGGGGACCGTGGTGGCCTAGGATGACCATGGGGCTTTGGGGCTGTTGGGGCTGATTGGCCTTAGGCTTCTCACAGAGTTGGGGTGTAGAGTTGCTCCAGGCCATAGTCTTGACTCTGTCTGGGTTTCTACTCCCCGGCCATCGAGGTGGCCTGCAGGGACTTCACCGGCAGGCTGACTCCTTCCTGCCTGTTCCTGCAGAAAAGGGGCAAACAAGACCCCAAAGCGCAGAAGAGTAATTCTTGTCATGGGGAGGATGTGGAGTCACTGAGGAGAAACTTAGTTCAGTCGAGTGCTGTCTGTTGAAGATTAGGGAAACTAAATTTTAAAAAGATGTCCCTCCAGAACGTGTTAGGTGAAGTCTGGCGTGCAGAGGCTGGAGCCGCACTGTCCAGCACAGCAGCCACGGCCCTGGGGCGTGCTTGAGAGGCGCCGTGAGTGGGAGTCCGCACCCCGGGCCCAGACGCTGGAGAATGGGCCCAGAAAGGGAACGTGACTCCTCACGAATGATTTTTACATTGAGTCCATGTTGAAAAAGGGCTTCTTAATTAAAATATATGACATAAATTAGTTTCCCGGGGGCTTTCTCCCCCTACTTTTTAATGTGGCTGCTAGGAAGTTTAAATTGCTGTATGTGGATCACACCGTATCTCTGTCGGACAGCAAGCACCACTGCAGAACGTGGCAGTAACGCTGTTCCTGAATCACCGCCAGCACCATGTGCATTTGTGGAGAGCACCTCCCACGAAGCACGGGCTAAGGGTTAAAAGTACACGTGTGCACATCCGTGTGGCATGCCAGTCTTTATTATTGTCTGTGTGTGTTCTGGAAGCAATGATTAAGCCCCTGCTGTGTGCCCAGCCCTAAAAAGAGGGCAGCAGAACTTTCCGTGGCTCTCCAGGAATGGCCAGCAGCCTTGAAGACGCTGGCTGACCTGTGCTGCCTCGCCCGGCTGTAGCCTGTAGCACTTTCTTTCCGTTTGGTTTCCCACTCACCTGTCCTCCCCGCCCACCCCATTCTGTTCCTTCCTCATACAAGATGCATTCAACTGCAGGCTCAGGCCAGTCACTAATATTTTGTCTTGGTGGCATCACTGGCCCATACTGCCACGAGGGGGCACTCGCACCACTAAGGAGAAAGGCCTCTTGGAGACCAGCAGCTCCTTCTGGGACTTCTTATAAATCTTTGTTCCCAAGCAGCTCTGCCCACAGAGCTTGCAGGGGACCGTGAGTGGGACTCACATGGGCCACATCAAAGGTGAATGACAGACAGGGTCCCTCTGTGTCTGGCCATCTCCCCAGCTTCAGGGGCTCCCCAAGTCACTGGGGGATGACAGGCTGGTGTGCTTTGGGAGTTTACTTCATTAGGGGGTCACAAAACCCTGAGTGGGCACAGGCTGGTTTTGGGAGTAGAGGAACACTGACTTCTGAAGACAGTGAGTCAGACCATCGCTTTTACTGTCCGGTGATGTCAGTCGTTGTGCCCTCAGGAACCAGCACATCCCCGCCCCTCCCCAGCCCATGGTCATCCTCTGCTGAGCTTCACCCTCCATTCCAAGCGACCTGCTCCAAAAAGTCCCGTGCCGGGTCCCTCAGGGAGGGCATGGCCAAGCCGGAGCCCAGCTGCACATGGTGGGCTTTCCCTTGCAGACCCTGCAGGCCGTTCTCCTCCACCCTCTGTCCCCCTGAAGAGGCCTGAATGGTTCTCCCCAGTAACCCAAGAGCACCGGATTCCTGAGGGCTTCAAGGATCGCACAGAGCCCATTAAATGGTCTACTTGCATTGTTAGATGGCTTTCTTAATGTCCTCTATGGCTCAAAGCCACTTTGGTGTCTTATTTCCAGAGTTCAGGGCCTTGTTAGATTTATGGAGAAACATTATTTGCCCTTTTTTACTTTTCCCTCATCCTTGAGTTTCCAGAACGACCCTCATTACACTGAGGGGGAGGGGGAACTCATGTGACAGGCTGAAGAAAGCTGGCTTCAGAGTCAGGCCCACCTCTGAGACCCACCCTGCCACTTGCCAGGGGTGGGCAGTGCCTGAGCTGTACTTCTGAGTCCTTCAGCAAATGCCCCCAGTTGAGAGTTTGTGGGATACCCAGGGACCCAGGATTGGGGCCCCTAACCCAGATGCTACAGAAGACCCAGATGCCTCAGGTCCTTTGTTACCAGCCTGATCTGCACAGACATGGACCATCCTGGGAGGAGAGTGCCCGGGCAGCAGTGAGCTGGCAGCCCTGCTGATGGCGAGTCCTCCTGTGCTACTGGCAGTTGTAGCTGTAGCCACGCATGCCTCCCTGGGCAGGAGTCAGAGTCAGCATGCTGAGCGTCCCTGAAATTGACCGTCGACGCTTTCCCCTTCCTTCCATGCATGACCTCTGTCCTAGGACACCCTTGAGGGCGCCTGCGCTCTGCCAAGGACTACTCAGACTCAGAACCCTGGGCTGATAGAGGATCCCTCACTAAGAGGACTGTGACCCCAGAAACATACTCAATGTCAGTGTTGCTCAAGGAACGCAAGTACAGATAGGTACTGTGACTGTGGGGTTTGCCCTGGTTCCCAACTATCGTTCTCTGTGTCTGCTCAGGGAGGAACAAAGGCAGCACTGCTCTTGGTGGAGGCCCAGCTCTGGCAGAACGAAGCAGCCGGGAAGGATCCAGCCAGAGGATGCCCCGACAGCCCAGTGCTACCAGGCTGCCCAAGGGGGGCGGGCCAGGGAAGAGCCCCACCCGCAGCACCTGATCCAAGCAGACTTGTCACGCCTACCTGCTGTGGGCTCCACCGACCTGGCCGAGGTTAGGTATTATTTCCTCCAGTTGGTAATAAACCTTTTTGAAAAACTGAGGGTCCATTCAAGATGTTTTCTACCATCTTTTGAATATTTTAAGGCACAGATATTTAGAATTAGTTCTGTGTGCTGATCCTGATTACACTGCAGCTGAACTGATCCAGTGACTTAAACCAGTGACGTCACCCTCCTAGAGCTCATTTTTGGGTCTGAGAGAATATATCCATATCGCTAGGTCTTTTATTAATAGATTTCAACACGTTTTGCTTGATGTGAAAGAGTGACTCATTGAGACTGTTCCCAGGTGCTCAGGTGCAGTGGGGGCAGGTGTTTCAGCACAGAGTGGGGACACTGTCAAGTTACCACAGGACACACATGAACTGTGCAAAGCTTCTATCCTGTGGGCCAGGCACACCGCTGGGGCCTCCAATAAATCCCCCTCCCACAAATGTCCTGACCTTACACATGTGACGCAGGGTTTTAGGGGTTCTGTAGACACCCCCCCATTTATGGATCTCAGATTTTAAAACTCCACTTCTAAGGTTTTGTCCACATGTCCACACTTTAGTCCACATGTCCTATCAGTGGAAAAGCCTTAAAAATGGCAGATTCAGTTGAAAAACCTAGCTCAATTTTCCTAGAAGTTAGTACATCTTTATGCTTTGAAATCTTGGATCGGAAATACTGTTTCCCCTGGGTCTGTCCTGTAAGCAGTAGCTCCTTCCAGGTGTGGTCAGTGCTGCACCCACCCAAAGCACAGCACCATGGAGCCCAGACCAGCCTTCCACGCAGGCCCGGCCGGCTTTGGAGTCCGACCACTCCAGTGGGCAGATGAGTGTGTCCCAGCCAGGCATGGCGGCAGACAGGTGTGATACAGAAACTTTAATGCAAACAACTCGAAACCAGGGAAGGCAGGAAAGGGTGGAAGAGAGGTATAACCGCCAGCCCCTCTGTCCCGCTCAGTATTCTTCCCCTTCTTCAGCCTCCGCTTCCACAGAATCCACGCCCACCTCTTCATAATCTTTCTCCAGAGCTGCCAGGTCCTCCCGGGCCTCGGAGAACTCCCCTTCCTCCATGCCCTCCCCCACGTACCAGTGCACAAAGGCTCGCTTTGCGTACATGAGATCGAACTTATGGTCCAGGCGGGCCCAGGCCTCGGCGATGGCGGTGGTGTTGCTCAGCATGCACACAGCCCTCTGCACTTTGGCCAGGTCTCCCCCGGGGACAACTGTGGGGGGCTGGTAGTTGATGCCCACCTGCCAGAGGAGGAGAATAAAGCACTGTGTGAAGCCTCTGTCCAACCCAGAAACGGGAAACATATGGGTGCCCTGACCTCTGGTGACCTGTCAGAGGCCTGGTTCGCCCGCAGTCTCTGAGCCCTTCTTTGCACCAGGCACGGTGCCAGAAAGGCAGGGTGCTGGTTTCCAGACGAGGAAGTGGCTAGAGCTGGCCACTCTGGCTCAGTCCCAAGCTGCTGGCAGGGCTGTGTCCCAGCAACTGTGACACGTGGTAGGCACCTGGTGATAGAACTGTCTTCCTTCTGAGGGAGGGCACTGCCCTGGATTCTTCATAGGTTACGTTCTCCATAGGCTTCAACAAGAAGGGAGTCGGTCTGCATAGCAGAAGCCCTTTCACCCAGCACACAACTGTGATGGTGCTTCACAGGAGAACCTACCCCGGCTTTCCCACCAAACAATCAGTATGTGCACAGCAGAGTGAAAGGTACATGGCCGGAGGACCTAGGGCCACTGCTACAACTGCAAAGCAGGTGGTCTGTGTGTGTGCTAAGTAGGAGGGAGGGCTGACATTCTAGGCTTCAGGACCAGAGGAGACAGGACCAGAGCTTTGGGCAGCAGAATCAGACAGGGTTAGCGAACTTTGTCCATAAAGGATGAGACAGTACAAAATTCTACTGGGTGGGCGAGTCTGTTACAGCCCCTCAGTTACGTCTTTGGGGCACAAAAGCAGCCACAACAATAGGCCACTATATGGTGGAGGCTGTGTCCATGTTCAATGAACATAATCAGGCGCTGGTCCGCCACCCACACTGACCCTGAACTAGAGGATGAGAACCCAGTGTAGGAAGGCCTAGTTGAGAACCCAGCACAGCTGGCCCACCAGAAGCACTGAGGGTCTGAGCCAGAGGGGGTGGCATCAAAAGCAAGGCTCAGGGAAGCAACAGTTCCCAGAGGGGAAGACCAGGCAGAGTTCAGGAGTCAAATACAGCGCAAAGCTGAAACTCGATGGCAAGGCTGCTTCTGTTTCAAATGAAAGGCTGGTACGAAATGGAGGCCAA
>PVKM010040872.1:0-13322 GCA_004027735.1 Carollia perspicillata
CATTTTCTAGCAGTCGATCACTATGACATTATGGTTTTTGACTTGCTTGTTTTGTTTTATTTCTGTGGTACTGCTACCTCCCAAATGAGCTGAAAACATCTCCTTTTTAAGTGCATGTGATTTCCTGGAGGGTGAAGCCGGGACTGAAGGAATCTAATGTGTTATAATGTCCCCACCACACTGGTGATAAATGCACTCTGAGATTTCAGATGTCTTCCTACAGAAATGTCAAGTGTGTGCTTCTTATTTACAGCAGAGGCATCTTTTCACAAATCAAAGCAAGTCTAGGTTTTCCCACTTTGCTTTCAGAATGCAGGGCTGGGTGAGGCACCCCTTTTAGTCCATCAGAGGGCTGATCACACAGCTGGAGTGTGAAGCTATGTGGATTCATATTTACTTATGGTGGCCAATTATTTTGCTCTGCTCACAGAAAGGGGAGGATGGAGACATCGAAGATAATTCCCAGGCTGCGTGAACTATTGCTATCCCTCTTAGCCCTCGCTCCCCTGCCACTTACATAGTTCTGTTATCCTTTTTTTTTTTTAAAGAAAACTTTCTTCTGTGAAAAGCATAGCATTGAAATAAAGTGCCACAGAAGGAAGCTGCGTTTGGCATTGGGCAATATGCTGCGAGTGCCTGCAGTTCAGAAACGCAGTTTTGCTTCCCCAGAAGGGACAGTTCTCGGTGGCCTTGTGTTTGCAGTGAAGAGCTCTGGAGCTGTTTTTACAAGCTTGACTCTGGGTTGAACTGATTTATTATACTTGGGAATGGGAGCCCTGCTCTCTTTAACCTGTAGCTCCTTGAGGTTGATATTAGTTATTATTTTTCACAAAGAATGTGTATATTGTGTTATATTTGTATTTTTGTCTTAAGAGGTGGCTACAATTGGGACATCATTCAAGGTAAAATTAAAAGGCTGCTTTGCAACACTTAATTAAGTGACCAGTTCTCAATTCAATATGCTATTTTCTTGTGCAAAAAAAATTATGAATAATAAATTTAGGTATTTGAATCTGTTTCCTTTTTCATATGTCTGGCCCTAGGTGAGGAGAAATTTAGAACAGGCTGAAGTGATTTTGTTTTAAGTTTTTATTTGTGGTTTTATGTTTGTTAGGATAGAGTAAGTTCTGTTTTCTCCAAGTGAACTTCTAGCTTCATTTTTTTACAACAGAAAATTAGGCAGACAATGGTGAACTATCACCCACAGGAGTAGAACTTTCTTTTTTTTTGACTATGCAACCAGAGAAGTATACTTAAAGTGTTTTTTTCTTTAATAAGACCTCCTCTTAAAAAGCTCTCTCCCCAGTGCTCTACCGCAGGCTGTGTGTGTGTTGTGGTCATCAGCTGTCCGCTCACCCACATCTGCACACCCTGCTTCTATTCAGAGAGATGCTTAAGGACCGACCGCAATGCTGAGAGCTGCTCTCAGGGAGCTCCCCTCCCAGCCTGGCAGCAAAGCTCCCGAGAAGAGCAGAGACAGGAGGGAAAGGCTTTCCTTGCTTCACAGTCAGTGTCTGTTGCTTTTCCTGCATCCTCCTCCAGGTGGGTTGCTGGGCCCGGGAGACTTGCCTCAGGGTCACAACACAGCAGCGGCAGTGATGCTGGTGGACAGACCCCCTTCTGCACCTTCTGCACGAGAAGATGCAGCCTGGGTCCTCAGCTGTGATGTTGCATCTCCAAGGCAGCCTGGACAGCTGTCATGGCCAGCACATCTCCTGTCTTGTCCGACCTCTTCTGGCCTCGTTTCATCCATAAGTAATGTCAGAAGTTTCACTGAGTGGACAATGGGCCTGCTCCAATAATGTGATTATTAGGGGCCGGCAGTCGACCAGTTGGCCAGATGAACTTGGAGAACAGTCTCTCCCAGATGCCCTTGGCGCCTGACAGATGGCTGTGTCTGTCGACTTTAAAGACACTGTGTGTGCCTGATTCCTTTTTAGGTCCCTTTAAAGCTGTACTGGCCAAGTTGCGTGTTAGAGAGAGGGTCCAAACAGCATGACTGATATGAAGCTCAAGAATTAGAGGAAATAGGGGAAGATATTTTAAAAGGACGTGATGCAGACTGGGGGGTGGATAAGTATGGGACATTGTCCTTGAAACTAGTCTCAGCAATACCCATTTCTGTCCACCTGGTTCCTTTACCTTAATCCGGGATCCCCTTTTCCCGGCCAGCACTTTGGTGTGATTAAGAAAAAGTCCCCCTCAAACTGGACACAGCTTCCAGATTTCAGTCACCACTCGTCCCTCAGCAGGGTGTCCTTGTGCAGGGCACAGCCTGTTCAACTGTCCCATCAGCCCCATCTACCTATTGCTTCTTAAGTAATATTGGCAGAAGGCAACAGATCTCTTCTCGTGTAGCATCAGGAAGTCACCACCTCCACTAAACACAAGGTCTGGACAGTCTTTCCCTGAAGCTTATCTGCCACAGAACCACAGAGACAAGCCGAGTGTGTCACTTGGGAAGCCAGGATATCAGCATCATAGGCCAGCACCTGAATAACAGACACTTAGTCTTATTTTTCTACACAGGGATGAGCACTCATTTCCAAATAGCACAAGAAGGTAGCTTTTTAAAATTATTTACAATAAACTGGTCACTTCCCTTCTCTGAAAAAAATAAAAGTGATCTTTGCAATCTGGCAACTATTTTAAACAAATACAATGCTTTTTTTAAACGATCTGCGAGGTTTAGACTCCCATTTCCCCATTCATTTTTTTTTTAAGATTTTATTTATTTATCTTTAGAGGGGAAAGGAAGGAGAGAGAGAGAGAAACATCAATGTATGGTTGCCTCTTGTGCGTCCCCTGCAGGGAACTGGCCTGCACCCCAGGCATGTGCCCTGCCTGGGAATCGAACAGCGATGTTTTGGTTCGCAGGCCTACACTCAATCCACTGAGCCACACCAGCCAGGGCTCCCCATGCATTCTGAGTGATTAATTCAGGAAAGCATCACAAAGCGCATATCATCTTCAATGCTCCATTCAGGTGAGGTGAGAAGGAACACAGTGGACCAGGCTGTGGGTGCTGTCTGCGTTCGCAAGGCTTACTGGGTAAGAGGGAAGCGTGGTCTGCTTTCACGTATCTTATTAGATCCTGTGGACTGAGTTCCTTTTACCCAGAAAGAAGCTTGGGATGCCCAGCAAGTAACCTCGGAAATTCCCACATCAGTCAAGATAGAGGAGAGGTGGGGTACGCTGGGGCCAGCGGATGGAATTTTTACATGAAGCTCTGTCCTGCTCAATCTAAGCCCCTTGAAGTGTCTCTCGAATCCAGCCTCATTTCATCGTCTGACTGTTGTCATCGCAGTCTGGAGAACTGCACTCCTCCTGACGGTCTCCTCCCACCAGTCTCTTCTAGAGGGGTCTGTGGTTCCTCCTGACAGCCGTGAGAGTTCTCGAAGAAAGGACATCAGCCCATGGTACCTCTCACCTTTGCTGGGAGCTCCCAGTTGGCTTCCTGTCTGTAGGGTAAATGCCTTCGCTTAGCTTATGAGGATTTGTAGAGTCTGCTTAAACCTACGTCCCTCATCTTACCACCTGCCATTCTGTCCCACATCTTCCCCCACCGCACACACAGGCTAGGTTCCGGCCACACTGAATGGCATGCTAATAAATGCTTCCAGAATGACTGGGTATGAGAAAGAAATCAACTGTGCCCGCTCCAAGGCCTTATCTCATCAGGACCTCTTGTCATTCATTGTTTAAAAGAGCTCAGCGATGGAATCGTTTCCTGGAGGTCTCCAGAGTGAGTGTGTGACCACCTCTGGCACCCACCACATTCACTATCGGGAAGAAGAAGTTGCTGATGGCTTGAATGTGGCTACAGAAAGCAAAGGGCCATATCCGAGCAGACTACTTGTTAAGCACTGAACCTTCGTCCCTCACTGCTCACAGCTCCCCCGTTACCAGCAGTGGGGTCAAGCCTCTCTCTGCAGAGCCACTGGCAGGCCTTCTTTTTTCCATTATTATTGTCTTCTGGCCTCGCAGAAGCACAGCGATGCCGTTTGGGTGGCTGCGCCTCTGTGATGCCAAGATGCTTCAGAACAATGTTCTGAAGCCTGGTCGCACCTACTACCACTGAGACAAGCCCAGAAGTTAAATTATGAAGCAAACGTAGGCTTTGAAGAAATTTTTATTTAATCTGTATTCCCCTGTTTCATCTGCATACCCATCCAGCACAATCTGCATCATTATTAGCCACATCAACTTGCTGGGGAAAAAAAAAAAGAGGGAGAGTAAAAAGTAAGACATCTGTGTTATAGCATTAATATATTCAAAGGTTTCTACTTTCATCTTGCAGGCATTAACAGTGTGTAAATGCGATGTAAGCGCAACGTACAACAGCACTAAGTTAGCAGGAGAAAAATGTACTTAGGAGCCTCAGAAAAAGAAGGAGCGCCGGCAGAAGAAGAAAGAAAGGGATGTTTCTGTGGAGGGGCCAGTCGGGGTGGGAATTATGTAAAAAGCAGAGTTTTGCCTAGAAACAGGAGTATTTTTGCCTATTGCTCTGGCTTTATTTCTAATTGCGAGCACAATTTCTAAGGCACTGAGGCAACCCCCGAGCAGTGCGCCGAAGGTGTGTTTGTGCCGCTGTGCCCTCTGGCTTGGCTGCCAGCCTGTTCCCTTAGATCAGAGCCAGAAGGCAGACTGTTTTCGAATACCGATCACCTCACCCGGACCTAATCCTTTGAGTTCTCTTTGGCATCTATTCCTTCTGCCAGTTTCCTCCTCTGTTCCTCTCTTCCCTTCTGAAGTTGACAACAAAGACATCCTCAGGGCCCTCCTTGATGTAAGACCACTCTTGATGTTATCACAGTGTGGTTTTTTTTTTTGTAGCCTAAAGTTGTGCTGCTTTTATATTCAGCTAGCACAATATTTGCACACCAGAAGATAAAGAACGTGCGAATGTGTTAGACAGAGTGATAGTTTCTTTTTAATTTGTACCCGTCTGTGTTTTTTGATGTAAACCCTTCCCTTCGCCTGTCACTCATCTACATACCTGATCAAGAACCCGAAGGTCCCCCTTTACAGGCGGTGTTGCTTCCATACCTTAAATTGGCCTGACCTGCCACTTTTAATTTTTAAGAAACGGCTGTAGAAGATATGGATGAATATGGAATTTCTGTGAAGCACAAAACTTTTGAACGGTTCCTGTCCTCTGTGATAGTGAGTTTTAAAAGGGAAATCTCCAAAGAGCTAATTAGTAGACAAGCAGAGCTCAGCCTGAACAAAGCTGAAAAGATAGCAGATAACTAAAAGGACCTGGCCATAGCTGACGGAAATCAAAGCCCTGACAGAGGGCTGGCAGTAACCTTGGGCTGCTAACTGACAGGGACAATAAAAAAAATGCTCTGAACCTGGCGGAGAGTGACAGCCCCACGGTAGGCCCTCACAGAGCACAGTATCTCCACCACAAGGAAGCGGTGATCTCTCAGCAGGCAAAACCAAAGGCTTTTTCCACCCACCTCAACTCCAACACGTGTGAACCGGCTCCGACCACCACTCCTGGACGAGAGAGAGGGAGAGGGAGGGACGACACCCAGGAGCTTTAAAAACTTCTTTGAAAAGTTCCAGGCTGCTGCTTGAGAGCAGGATGTCTCTTCTGGAGCAGCGAGAAAAACGGGGGCAGCCTGGGGTGGAGACAGAGCTGAGTGGAACAGAGGAGAAAAGTGGAGGGAAAGAGCTACTTGGACAAAAACAAACGAACTGTGCAGGACGGGACCGAACGAGCCCAACGACCAGGAAAATGACAGTTGGAAATGAAAGGAATGGCCCTGGCAAGAAATGTGAAGGATTTAAGGATAGAAGGAAAGTGGGAATCGAGGGAAAGAGTAGCAGAAAACAGCATTAGTAAGGAGGGGTATGGAGCAAAGAGCTACATTTTAAAACTACTAGAAGAAAGAGAAAACGCACGAAAAGTGATCTTATTAAAAATCCTGTTTGGTTCACTAAGTAAAGAGAGGAGGTTCCGAGGCCCATGTGAGGTTTGTGCACTAATGAGCATTCGTCTAAAATTGCAAGGATGCAAAGATTGGCTTCCATTCACTGAGCGATTCTAAAATTTCTCTGTGTGTTTACGGGATTCATTATCTATTTCTGGCCATGCAAACAATTACTTAGGAAACAGGCCAAGCCTTAGCAAAGTGCTACAACCACAGTGAGGGTGAACGTGGAAAGCAAGCCCTTAAAACGCGTTCTGCTTTGAAACCCAAGTGCTGGTAACGTACATTAGGTGGTTTATCCCCTGACGAAGTCTTAGTTTCGGGCAGCTTCTTCTGCTTCTATATGTATTCCTCTCCGAGATACTGCAATCCAAATCCTTCCTGATGCGGCACTTGAAGATGTGAGCAGTGATTGCAGACTCCGGGGGTTTAATCTCAGGAAAATCAGCAGCAGGTACAGGTGAGAGCTTTAGAAGGGCGAACCTGAGGGATTTCCTACAACAAAAGGGCTTACAAATATGCTTACGTTCAGGGAGAAATGCATGTCACCTTTCTTGCTCAGACTCCAGTGTCTCCAATCACTCACCTCAAAATTCCTATCATTTATACATATTTATGTTATTATGGTAAATATTATACTTGCTCTTTATCTCAAGAGTGTCATTAAATTCTCCCTGTATCACAATCTTAAAAATGTTCTCCCATAAAGAACATTTGATAAGTTATGGAATAAAAAGCTTGGCTTGGTTCAGAATGAGTCCGATCGCATGGGACTGTCTGACTTTGAGCAGGAAGGAAGTTAATTAAGGAAGTGACTATTCAAAGACTTCGATCATGGAAAATCTGCCCTTTATTGAACTTGGGGTAAAGGAATAATTTTTTCTTTTAATTTGGGTTTGAGATCCAACATCCATTTTGGACAAACAAATGTGTATCAGAACACTGTTTTTTAAATATAGCTGCATATGTTTAGGGCTGAGTTATACAATTTTAAAAAGCAAGTAATTTAGCAGTTATTGTAAAGCACCATCTAACAAATATTTGGTTTTTGTTTCTCCTTCATTCGTATCTGCAGGGAAAACTAAGGTTTTCTGTTTCCATTTAGTGATGGTTCTACTAAATCACCCACAGGAGAACATGATGTGAGTTATTTTTTCTAGGACTGGTCATAGATTTTCGGTGAGCCATTTGTAGGGCTAAGTCAAATTTCTTCATCCGAGAGCACTAGCACGTGTTTGTGGTTCCTGCCCAAGATTCAGAGACTCTGGAAGCTTTTGTGTTCGGAAGTGTTTCGGTCCCTTGCTGTACATAAGGAGTTCCCAAGGCCCAGAAAGGCTGGGAAACTTACACTGATGACGAAACTGCACAGTGGCCGAGCCTGAAGTCGAGCCCAGGCCTGCCTCTCTCCACCAGACCGTTCGCTATTACCAGGCACATGAACTACACAGGTTTAGACCTGCCTAGCTTATTGATCTGCTTTGGTATAAAGCAATTCCTAGCTCGTGTCTAGGGAAAAAAAAACCTGTCCAGCTATAAAGACCTTGATGAGCATCCTAGGTGTCTCACCTTACCGCTGACATCCGCCTCCTCCCTTTCTCCCCTGAAATCATTGTCTCTTGCTATCTTGGTCTGCTATAGACTGGGGAGCTTAAATAATACACATTTCCTTCTCAAGTTCTGGAGGCTGGCAGTCTCAAGATCAGAGTGCCATCGTGGTCAGATTCTTAGTGAGGACCCTCCTCTGGGTTGCCTTCTTGCTGTGCCCTGCCAGGGTGGACAGACAGAGAGCAAGCTCTCTGATCTCTGCTTTCAAGAGCATTCATTCCATCATGAGGGCTCTACTTTCATGACCTCATCGCAACCTAATTACCTCCTGAAGGCCCTCCTCCAACTACCATCATGTCGAGAACAAAGGCTTTAGCCTGAATTGGGGGAAGGCACAACCATTCGGCCCCGATCTCTTGCCATCACTTGCTGTTCGCTCCTTTATACCTTCATCACACAGACCTGTGTGAGAAAACGAAACAGTTAATTATTGATTTTTCCCTCCTAGCCTCTGCAGTGGTATCTGGCATATAGTGGGCTCAATAATATTTTGGGGGTAAGTACATAAACTGAATTTCAGTTGAATATCAGACAGTAGCTCTCCTGATTTTTAGAAATAACTCTCCATGTGAATCTTAATTAGAATTCGTGAAGATGGCCCTTTATAGGATAACTGCGTCCACTCTCAACTTTCACTGGTGGTTATACTTTCTGATTGGCCCAGCCATAATTTACTGATAAAAGCTTTGCCTAATTAATGAATGCAATTGCTGAGAATTCTTTCCCTCTAAACTTATGCACTTCTTTGTATAAGGTGATTTTTTTCTTCATGGCCCTGTGATAAAAACTTGAAGTATGTCATAACAAAATGGAAGAGAGAGGTGACAACATGTTATGATGTAGAGACATTATATATGCTTTATTTACATAGTATCAGACAGATTTCCTGCTTTTTCCTGTAATCTTCAATGGCAACTCTTCAATAATTCTCCAAATGCTTCAGTTGCTCTGAGTAGATGCTTCCTTTTTTTTTTTCCGATCATTCAACTCTTGGGTTTTTTCTTTAACAGACTTCTCTGTGGCGTATCCATGTTGTTGCTATTTGCATGAAACCATAGAAATACTATATTTCCCCGTCTGTACACACTGACATTTACTCATGTCAACATTGACTTTCTGTTACTTTTCCTTTTAGACTAGAGAACAAAAACATTTTCTAAAGGATCATGTGGATTTCCCTTTAAAAGGAGAAAAAGGCAAATTGGCCGAAATAGTAAAAGCTAGGCACCTAGCCTGTGATAATTGCAATTTAAGGAAATCATCAAAAGATATCAATGTTAAATGCCCAGCTAGCTCTAGGAAATGACACAAACGTTCAGTATCACTATGTTGGTACTAAGTGTCATGCTGGATCTGCCTTCGCTGTAAGTAGGCAATGTGACTCTATTACTTTTTGGTAGAAGCACAGATCATTTCTTTCATTCTCTTTTTCCCTCCTTCATTCCTCTTCTTCCTACCTACCTGCCTTTTTTGAGTATTAATATATAATTTAAAGTATAAAAATGTTTTTGAGATCTTTTAAATACATTTTGTTAATACAATTTTCTTTTTTTTTTAAAGATTTACTCAAAGTGTTTTTTTAAAAGTCCCTATACATGGTGGGGCAAAAGTAGGTTTACAGTTGTTCAGATGGAAAATAACATAATAATTAATACATAATGATACAAGAATAAACTCTGTTCCACGTACTCACTGCAGTAAGCCTACTACATTTCAGTCTCCCGTGTTGCGTCCCATCATGAAAATGCATTTGGAGAGTCCTTGTAAGCTACAAGTTCCTGCATCACTTAGATTGAAATAAGTATTTTTGATGGGAAATTTTCTTTATATATTTTATCCATTGTATTTCTACATTTTTACAAATGGAATAAATCACAGGCAGTTACCTTGTAAAGTTGAATGCTTATAAGAATATTAAGATCTGGTGGTTGTAGAATAGCTTTTGCTAACCACCCTTTAAAAAATGATTTAGTTTTTTCTTTTTCATGATGAATGGTATGGTTTTTTTTCTAGATGTTGAGAGGAGATGTAGGAAATCCTTTACCATTATTTTAGTTAATTTTTATAGGTTTTGGTCTTATGAAACAGAATAGATAAAGACCTTGAATATAAAGTGAGTCTACTCAATCAAATTCACTTGAAAAGAACTAGTTTAATGAAGTCAAATAGTTATGCTGAGAACAAGTACTTAAATTCAATCAATAAAAGCTATCTATAAAAGAATAATTTTTTTTATTATTTTTCTCCCAAAATAAATGGTGGCCAAATTACTCCTAATATCCCAGCTCAGATTAGGTAAACACTACTGAAAGAGAATGAAAGAGAATGTACATAAAATTGGTATAGAAAAACTTGTCCACCCAAGTCAAGAACAATGGAAATTTAAAATACTTACTTTTAAAAAATTATATTTTTCAAGCATTTGTGAATACTGTTGCTTTGGGGTATTTTTGATTAATTGCATTAAGGAACCGGTCACTTTTTTTTTTCTGTATAAAAGAAGGCAGGAACAGGACAAAGAGAGGCAGAGCAAGAGAGAGAAATTTTATCTATTCAGCTCAAAGATGTTAAAAAATATTCCCATTATTTGGGGATTTCTTAAAGCACTTGAAGTGAAGAATTCTCTTGCTATAGGGCTGAGATGTTCAGTGTGTGTTTCGTGACCATTGTAATAATCGTGTAGGTGCAACAGTGTTGGTCTTCTTTGCTACATGTGTTGTTTAATTTGAACATAATATTTCTGGTTATTTCCTCCTCTTTACCAACTTTCTCAGCAATGAGCAGTCAATAAATATATCTCTACTTTTTTGTTATCATTTCCTAATTGTTAATACTTACTGTCAATGTTTTATAAAGTATCTTATAGAATACATTAAGGCATATGCACACAGAGCAATAATAAAAATATTTAATAACTGGTATGATACAAGCGGTAGCCAATCAAAATGAATGCCTGCTAGACAAAGCAGAAGGAATGCCCGCCAAGAACAATTGCTTCAGCCAGCCTGGCTGCGTACCAATTGAGTATCAGTCTTGTATGCACGAACTTCCAAAGTGTGTGCAGTAAGGAAAGCATCATGTGTGTCAACAGAAAATATTTATTGAGCTCTGTTTAACGAGCTCTGCTACTGTGCTTGTATGTGAGTATATACACCCACACATACACACAAATACGTACATTTGAACAGGTCGATAACCCCTAGCTTCCAAAATAGCTCTTCAGAGTACTTTCCACCTAAACACATTGTTCCATATCATCACTGGCCTTTGGAATAGTCCACAGGAGCTGATTTCACAGAAACATTGCACATTGGCAGTCAAAATTTGAATATATCCCCTGTCAAATTTTACCTTTATAATTTGAAAAGGAATCATTGTGCTCAGACACAGCTTTATTGTCCTTCATCATCCAAAATATGATCTATTACATTTCTACTTCTCTTTTCAGCTGGGTGGGATTAGGTGTAAAATTTCTGAACTGAGGGACTGTGTGTATCAGCATCTCCTCCCCTAACTCACTGGGACTTCATAGGTTTCCCTTTTCTCAGTTGTCTTATTTGTAAAACAATGATTCCAATTAGAGACTCACACATTAAAAAAAAAAAAGGTGGCAGACTACTGATTGCAATGGTTATATTAGATCTTCCCCAAGCTTTTCCCATTCTGAAATACATAAAGCATCAGCAACAGAAGCAACTCCGAGATTTCTGATTTGAGGCAAATGCAAATCAGTATGGTGGTTGAACTTAGCATGATACTCTGAGAATTACGTTTTGTGTACCTGTGGTAACAATTTCCACCTTAAAGTGCTTCACATAAATACCTGTTGATAAGTTTTACTATTTTACAGATACGTGTTAATGCAGTTTTAGAGTTAAATCCAAGGTTTCCTGGCTCCTGGTTTATCCATGAGACCCATCCTGATGATTTAACTGCCTCTTCGGTCCTTTGAACATACTGATGGTAAATGTACTGTTTCCTCTTTTTCATAAACAGTCACAGAATAATATTTAATATTACATTTGAATAATTTTTAATATTAAAAAATTAAAATAATTTTCTGGCATAATAAACTAATACCTTTCAACAGAATTGCTTCAGAGTTAACTTTTCTAGC
The DNA here is from genome assembly GCA_004027735.1 of Carollia perspicillata. Lineage (NCBI taxonomy): Eukaryota > Metazoa > Chordata > Mammalia > Chiroptera > Phyllostomidae > Carollia > Carollia perspicillata. The sequence goes on from PVKM010040872.1 coordinate 11,665, forward strand.
TGAAGAGGAGCATACCATGCTTTTCTCTACGTAATTCTTTTCTATGTTTATCATCATATCCAATAATGCCTATGGCATAGATTTGACTGAGCAATGCTCACCAACAATGGGTACTCTCAGCACTGGATTGAGAGCATTGTAAAAGCCAATTGTATTTTGCCAAAGAGCATTGTATGAGGCAAATTATGCATGATGAACCTCTAATTTGAGAGCAGCACAAAGCTCTTTTCATCTAAACAGCAAAGAAATGGACCTGACACACTTCATGTATCTCTTATGATTTTTTTTTGGTGGACTTTACTGAGTCTAAAGATGAGGAGTGAGTGAATGCCATCCTCTACCCTTGGGTCAGGACCAGCCAGGAAGGGGATAAACTTTCCATTGGGAGGGGCTTATGACATGCATGCTGCTGAGTGATTCTGAGTATGTTCCAATTTAAATAGGAATTTTGTGGGTCAATATTGAGGTGCTGTGCATTTTAATTGGAGGTGAACTGTGCCTTTCCTCAATATTCCTGCAAAAAATAAAATAGCAAGTAGAGGTATAAACATGTTGACAAATTCAGAAAATCAATATCACAAACTTCTCCTTTGACAACTTGTCTCAGATTTATGAAATATCCTGGTTGAAGTATATCTAAAAAAATAAATATTTCTGTCTGTTTTACCTCCACTGCATTTTTTTCTTTTTACCTACTGACCCCCATCACCTGTTTCTCCCATCCCCACTCTCTACCTCTGGCAACCACCAATCTGCTCTCTGTATCTGTGAGCTTCTTTGTTTTTTTCTTTTTTATTCCATGTAAAAGAGAGATCATAAGGTATTATTTCACTCCGGAAAAATTTTCAAAGTCCATCCATGTTGTCACAAGTGGCAAGATTTCATTTTTTTATATGGCTGAATAATATTCCACTTTGATGAAGTCTTTAGGGTTTTCTACATATAATATCATGTTCTCTGAAAATAGTGACAGTTTGACTTTTGCTTTCCAGTTTGGCTGCCTTTTACTTCTTTTTCCTGCCTAATTGCTGAGTCTATGTTGCATGGAAGTAGTGAGAGTGGGCATCTTAACTTTGTTCTTTATCTTAGAGGAAAAGTTTCAGCTTTCACCAATGAGTATGTGAGCTTGTCAAATATGGCCTTTATTATGAAAATTTATGTTCCCTCTATATTCACTTTGTTGAGAGTTTTTATCATAAATAGATGTTGAATTTTGCCACATGCCTTTTCCTGTGCCCCCAATCTTTGTAGCCACCACCCCCAGGATGCCTTTTGATGGCCTTCTCTGGAGGCCAGGGGAGCTCGTGTCTCATGGGACTCTAATAATTGGTGTCACCCAGAAAGGAGCTCCTATCCTTGTCTGACACCCCTATGTTTGCAGCTGTTGCCAGAAGATACTGCTACATCGCGTGGCTCGGTGACCTAGTAGGTCTCACAGGATTGTAAGCAGCAGAGAAAGAGTTCTTTAATAGCTCCCACCCCAAGGGCATAGCAAGAGCCAGTGGATCCAGAAGTTTAGGTGTTTAGTGAAGGGTGCCTGTTAGTCAACCATCATGGCTTTGGCTTGAGGGGCAGGCTTCTAATTAAACAGGCATCCAGGGGCTGACTGTAATTCTTTCCAGAGACCGTGGAGGGTGGGCACTATCTTTACACTTTCC
>PVKM010040873.1:0-13315 GCA_004027735.1 Carollia perspicillata
GATGATTCACTTTAGCAAAGCAAGTTTCTACTTGTGTGTAGGGGAGTCCTATGGAAAAGACTATGTGACAGGACTGAGGGCTTCTGGAAACAACTGATGAGAACCAAGGCACCCGAGGCACCTGCCAGTGGACATATGTCTACAATCTCTTAGAAACCTCCTCAAACTCCACTCAGTTCTTCCAGTGATAAAGGCTCAGTGAATAGCTTCACAAGAACCTCATGAGAGACCCTGAGCCAGAACCAATGCCAAATCAATTCTAGATTTCTGACCTCAGAAACCATGAGAGATAATAAACATTTCTTGACTTACATTGCCAAGTTTGGGGGTAGTTTTTTATGTAGCAGCAGATAACTAGTGCAAGTCCTATCATATATCTACTAACTCAGAATATCCACAAAGTACTGCCTAGGAAATCACAGTGTTAGCAGACACCCCAAAGTGATGATGCTTATGCGTATTAGCATTGGAGAACAAAATTCTTGTTAGTGTTTTAAAGTTCTAAATAACTGGAGACTCCCATTCTTCACTAATTTACTGCAAAATATTTCTGATTGTTTAACATGTCAATAGTTCAACTTTTTACTCAATACTTGCTATTACAGTGCTGTGTTACAGCCAATCAAGGCCTCACAGGTTCATGGCATTTAGGCAGAAGGAAAATATTCACAGAGCTGTTGGGTGGGATGTCCGACATGTCTGACACATGGCATGCTGCAAGCCACGTGTCCCCCTGCATGTCTCTGCACGGTACAGGTCATGGCCCTTGCTCCCCAGCATGGCACCCAGCAGGGACCCCCTAGCCCCTTGTAAATACTATGACAAACAAAACCAGCAAAAAGGCATAAAATTATATAACATAGCATAATTCTGTGCATACGAGCCCACTTCATATTATGGAAACAGTTTATTGGACCCAGTCTCAAGGCTATGAGAACACTACTTATCAGGCCTGTTTAAGGCTATGAGAGCACTACTTCCCTTAGTTGCCCAGATATCTGGGTGGGGAAGCCAGGCTGCCTCCGTTTACCCTACAAGTACCTAATAAGGACTACTTAAATGTTATTTGCTACAATGAGGATGGAACCATATTTTGTTGATTAGATGTAGACATTTGTAGCTTACCATGGTTTTCAGAATGACTCCTGAAAGGATGATTTTAACTACTGGCTCTGTATCTTTAAGTCTAACTACCGAAATCAAAGAAAACTCACTTTACCATAATTACTTGGATAAATCGGAAATGTTCTGACTTCTTTCTCTCCAGTTCACTTTTCTTTACCAAAGCATAGGACCCAACTCTCTAAGATCAAAGAAAAGATTTTTTTTCAAATCTAGTGAGCCATTAATATCCACCTCTGTAAAGCAATCCACATGAATATTTCAAAACTGACTTGTATAATTAGCAGAATTTCACAACAGTGTCAGCGTTCATCTGAGGACTGTCTATGGGGGAATCAGAGGAGCCCAGGGTGGGAGCCTTAAGCTGCAATGACTTGGGAGAGTGGCCTTCATTTCTCTGAATCAAGGCTGCTTTATTTCTGAATTGAACATGCCTTTTTCTTTATAACACAGGAATTAATTAGAAACTGTAGAGTCACTTTGTAAATTTTGAGCATTTTGAGAATGAATTTTATCTCTGTCACCTTGGATTTATGACTGTGCCATAGAAGTCAAAAGTCCTACTTTATTAATCCCTTCTCTTGTATTGATCAGTTCATTCATAAAAGTGGAACCAACAAGAGAATACTAGAATCAGATATTTACTACAGGGTGCTATACTTTTGTAGAAGGCACTAGAAATGCAAGGTTCCAAAAATAAAAGTTAAAAGATCTAAAAAAATGTCACTAGTTAACACTCCTGGAGCACTGGGTCCCTTGACAAATCACAACTTGCAGCCAGAGGCAGACCACTGGGAGAAACCCTTGGGAAATCTCATAAAAGCCTGTACTTCTGTGGTTCACAGCTAGTGTCTGGTTAACAATAAAAGTTAGAAACAAAGCTGGACATGAAATAAGGAGAGGGAGAATAACCTGGAATATTACAGTAGTTGTTCATCTTTTTGTCACTGCATCTAACCCCCAAATCCTCAGTTAATGTCAGCTGCTTCACTCTTGCCTACCTAGCCTCATACAGCTTTCCTTTTGGCCAACTTTAATCCAGACCCACACAAGAAAAGAGATTCTGGGAAACATAGCTCCCAATGTAACCAGAATGACAATTGGATAACCCAGTACTACCACTTCCCCATGAAAATATAAAACCATAATATTTATTTGAAATTTATTTACTAAAATGTAAAGTAGGAGTAAGAAAACTGTCTTCAGTGTCAAGAGACTTGACCTATAATACATCTTTCTTAACTACATAAATTTGTAATTTTAGTTTCCTTACTGTCCTTCACTGAGACTCAGTTTTTCTCATGTTTATAATAGGTGGTGGTATGTCAGAGTGTAGTGAACCAAGGAACTTAAAAATAGCTTCTATCCATGATGCTTGCTCTATTATTCTAATTAGATACTCTTTTTTAAAATTTCTTCTAGCTCTTAAATTCTATGGTTCAAAGAAGCAATTCATATCTGACTTCTCTTTATTTCTAAAGCACTTGAAGTCCATTAAAATTTGCTCTATTAACTCCTGTAAAAGTCATCCACCTTCAATTATATACCTAGAAGTAAAGATGCACTGAAGGCTGCTTTTTAGTATCTTGTCTTAAACATATTATGGGTCCAGAACTAGGTGCCTCAGGGAATTGTATGTGACTCAGAAGTCTAGAAGCATATTCACCTGGGCTGTATATTGTAATCATCTAAAGATATTTTAAAAATACTCATTCCTGAATTCTACTACCAGAAAGTTATATTAATTGTTCTGGAGTGAAACTCTAGCATCATTACATTTCCTTTCTTAAAGATTGCTGGACAATTCTAGCATCCGGTTAGCATTGACAAACACTAAATTAGATGCTCTTACAAAAATAAAATGAGTCATTTCACCTGTCAATAGCTGTTTATAAAAACATCCTCTTCAAAGAATGTAAAAAAAATCAAATATGCAAAAGCTTATGATATTCAAATTGCTGTTTTTCATATGTAGAAACCTTTTTCAGTTCTTTCAGGTATATTTCAATGTAACTAAATGCAAGAGACAGCAATTTACCTAACTACTCTTGCAGTTAGAGCTTGAATTATGAGGAGGTGACCTAATAAACATATATTACCTCTGCAATGTGACAAAACTTAGTTGGCAACAGTGAAGATGTATAACATAATAATAGTATCACTAACGTCTACCCTTTTTGAGACTCATACCCAGTAGGCTCACCTGGTCACTACCTATGATTCTGTTTTAAATTTGACTCTATGCTAGTTCAGTAGGCCAGTCAATCAGAAGCTTTGGCAAAGTAAAACAGAACAAGCAACTATAATAAGTAATAATTAATAGATACTTATAATCTGTCAAGCATTGGCCCAAGAACATTACACATATTATATAATTTAATCTTTAAAACAGTCCTATGATATAGATGCTTTCATTGTTCTCTTTTTACAGACAGAGAAACTAATTCAAGACATAAAGTGGGGAAGCTACAATGTAAATCTGGAAAGACTGCATGTAATTCCTTTCCTTCCTTCCTTCCTTCCTTCCTTCCTTCCTTCCTTCCTTCCTCCCTTCCTTCTTTCCTTCCTTCCTTCCTCCATTCATCTGTCCATAAAAAATACCCTGCCCTGAAAATAATGGCATACAGTGTGCTAAAGCATTCTGGTTGCTTGATCTGCTCTTCCAAATTCATTGTTTATCCTTTTCTTCTCTACTTTGTGCCACAGGAGGTCAAAACATGCAGTTTCTGTCACCCAGGCTCTCTGGCTGAATGGTCTTCTTAGATTTAGCCAATGAACTGTTCTTTTAGAAGGTAAGATGATGGCAGAGAGGAAATCCCAGGTATTCCTTATTAATTTTTCTTTATTTTGGTGCTTTGTCTCTGGGCATAGCTGTAGTCTTCCCTGACTACTACTTTTGTCTAGTGGTTTCCTCCTCCACAGTTTCAATTCTCAACTCATGTTAGATGACACATGTACTTGTGTAGTTTAGTCTGAACTGTATTATTTTGTGTTGGGAACATTGGATATTCACATACAAAACAATGAAACTAGGCCTCTATCTCATACTACTCACAAAAAGTTAACTCAAAATGAGCTAAAAACCTTAAACATAAGACCTGAAACCATTGAACCCCTAGAAAAAATAGGAAAGAAGCTTATTGGCATGAATCTTGACAATGATATTTTTAGATGAGATACCTAAAGCATAAGCAACAAAATAAAAAATAAATAAGTGAGACTGTATTAAACTAAAAAAGATTTTAACAGCAACCACCCCAACAAATAGACAACCTATGGAATGGGAAAAACATTTATAAACCATATATTTGATAAGAGGTTAATACTGGAAAAATATAAAGAACTCACAAAACTCAATAACAAACAACATAGAATCCAAGGAAAAATGGACAGCAGACCTGACTTGACATTTTTCCAAATAACATATATGAATGGCCAACAAGAACATGAAAAGATGCTTAGCATCACTAGTTAATAAAGAAATGCAAATCAAAACCACAATGAGATTTCATCTCACAAGCATTAGAATAATCATTATCAAAAAGACAAGAGGTAACAAATGCAGTGAGGATGTAGAGAAAAGAGAACCCTCATGTCTCTATTGTCCAGAAGGTATCCAGCCATGTAATGGGAAAAACAGAGGTATTTATTGAAGAAGATTCAAGTACAAGAAACATTTTACTTAAGACAATGATGCCTCAGTCCCCTTCAATGTAGGCACCTTGGGACCTTACACATTTCTCCCATTCACCATCAGCTGTCCTGTCGTATTTTCCTTTATCTTATTGATGGTCTGAAATCTCTTCCCCTTCAAAGGTGATGTCAGTTTTGGGAAAAGCCAGAAGTCACAGGATGCCAAATCTGGGCTGTAGTGGGGCTGAGTCACCTGGGCGATTTGATGTTTCACAAAAAAACTCTGCATGAGCCACGATACATGAGTGGAAATATTGTCATGATGAAGCTGCCAATCACCAGTTGCCCATAGCTGTGGCCTTCTGAATCATCTGAATAGTTTCTGCAGAAGAATGTTCAAGCTTAATGCAAAATTTGAAGCACATTTATTGCTCTGTTGGCTCAGTCATTTGAATGCAATGGCCACATAGTACACATGCTCATTCAATGGTGTCTATCACCCCACTGTCTAGTATAGTGAAGTCGTCATAGATCATGAATGTTCATTCTAGTCCACTCTCTTTGGCTGCCAGGTTACATCCATGTTGCACAAACTATTCTCATTGGCTGCACTTTTTCTGAATAGACCTAGTATGTCAATAATATCTCACTAAAACTGGAAAAATTTGCCGACATTTTATTTACTTGTTCATTCTTTATTATTTTTTATTATTTTTGTTGAATTTATTGAGCTGACATTGTTTAAAAAATTATATAGGTTTTAGGTGTATATTTTGATAATATATCCTCTGAATATTTTATGTTCACCACCAAAGTCAAGTCTCCTTCTATCACCATTTACCTTCCCGTACCTTCTTGTACTTCCTCCACAACCCTCTTTTCATCTTGTAATTACTATACTGTTTCTGTCTATAGGTTTTTTTTCTTTGTTTAATCCTGTCACCTTTTCTACCCAGCTTGTACCTACCTTCCCCTCCAACAGCTGTCAGTCTGTTCTCTGTATCTATGAGTCTGTTTCTATTTTGTTTGTTAGTTTACTCTGTTCACTAGATTCCACATATAAGTGAAATTGTATGGCACTTGTCTTTTTCTGACTGGCTTATATCACTTAGCATAACACTCTCCAAATCCGTACATCTGTCCCAAAAGGTAAGATTTCCTTTTTTTTTAATGACTAAGTAGCATTCCATTGTGTAAATGTACCAAAGCTTTTTTATCCACTCATCTACTGGTGGGCACTGCTTTCAAGTCTTGGCTATTGTAAATAATGCTACAATAACATAGGGATGTATGTATTCCTATGAATTAGTGTTTTGGGGGTTGTTTAGATATGTTTCCAGAAGTGGAATTATTGCTGGATCATAAGGCAGTTCCATTTTAAATTTTTGAGGTAACTTCATACTGCTTTCCACAGTAGCTGCACCAGTCTGCATTCCCACCAGCAATGCACAAGGGTTCCCTTTTCTCCACCTCCTTGCCAACACTTGTTTTTTGTTGGTTTATTAATGATAGCCATTCTGACAGGTGAGAATATTTCATACCAATGCAGGAAAATATACATTCTTTTCAAGTGTGCCTGGAATATTTTTTAGGACAGACCACATGTTGGTAGACCATAGTGGTATAACACTAGAAATCAGTCACACACACAAAAATCTGAAAAACACACAAAACTCAGGAGGTCAACATTTTAAAATTGGGTGATTTGACACAGATAAAGCCGATCTCTGGCTTCTGTTGAAGAATGGAAGTTCTGGCTATACAGAGTCTCACATTACCATAAGGTGAACAGCAACAAGGCGCTAATTTAAAACCATCATTTCTCCTTTTGCTCCACCTGCATTGTTGCCTGCTTGATACCTGTGGCCATCTGAGATTGCCACCCTTGCCCTTGTCAGCTGAATTGGCTACTTGCATTGTACAGCTGGAGCAGCCATTGTTCTTTTCTGATATTAGGAAACAAAATGAGGGGCTGGTGAAGCTGGCCAAGAGCAGCATGGGCTTAAGACTATCAAGTTCCACAGAAAAGGATAAAAAAAAAATCTTCCGTTCAGTGTTTTTAGTTCCCAGTTTCAATTCACCTGGTACAAAATTAGACACATGAGTAATCCAATGGAAAAATGTAAGGTTTCAAAACCATAATGGACTCAGTATTGTTTAAAGAAAGTTTGCTTTCAATTAGTGCAGTAAAGTGTGCAGTTTGGGGAATGTAAGTTTAGAACAAAGCCATAAATGCAAGTTATGATTTGTCTGAATAAAGAAAAGCCTAAAAATTAAGTATTAAAATATTCCTTCAGTGGTAACAACTTTTTTTGTTGTTGTTTACTTGAGTACTGGAAATTTGCTAGATTGGATATTATCAGCAATACTTCGAAGTCTAACACTGAGTAGATTCTTAACTGCATTTTGTTCAGCTAGTTCCCATTCTGTGTAACTTCCTGTTAGTTTTCATCAATTTCTACTTCATATATTTTCTTGCTTTATGAAAGTCAGGAATATTCATCTTTTTTAAAATAAAGTTATGGCATGGATTCCAGTAGTGTAAAAAAAAGGAAAAGCAAAACAAAATTGGGAAAATGCTATTTTGGAATCTGAGATGAGATACCAATTACTACAAGACAAGTTTATTTATATTTTAGCATTTAATAGTTTCCTAAAACAATGTATTTCAAGATTCTCACCAGTATGTTCATGTTAAATGTTTTTTTATGAGGAGAAAACTAAGAAAAATAGGGAGCAGGGAGGGTATAAAAGTTGCTTCACTTTTATTTGCTTCCTTTCACAGACTGTAGAGTTTGGAGATACTCTAAATTCCCAAAATCCTTTAAGATGCAAATTTATTTTACATTTTTCTTTTTGGGAGATCTCTCCTAATCTAGCAGCTCTTATTGAAAAAAGCATCAAACGGCAGACTTAGGTGTTGATTTGTTTTGATTAACATATCCTCCCACTACAACTTCTCACTGCTTTTCATTTCATGGTAAACATTTGCTGATGACAGAAATGACTTCTGTCTAACATGTGAAATCTCAGAGCTGATAGGCAAGGGAAGGGAAGTGAATGACATGCTGAGGAAGCCAGAGTAGACTAAATAATTTGCCATAGATATGATAAAGGGAAAAAAATCTTTGCTTTATTTTCAGCTGCCTCTCAGTTCTGTAGAACAGAGCAAGTATTATCTGAAGAACATCATGAAATGGAATGAGGTGTGATGATGAGTGGAGTCCCAGCAGAAGAATTGTGTGAAATAAAACTGTATGACCAGGGAACTTAAAAATAAGAGTGAAAGTGACATGGCTCTTTGGTAGCCGATCACCAGCAACAGTGTCTCTTCATTACATGGGTTTATTATTATTATTATTATTATTATTATTATTATTAGTCGATCATCACTTATATATTTGCATAATTGCTCAGTTCAAGGAAATTAGTTTCAGAAAGCAGAATGCCTTTTCTTAATTTGTACCCAAGCCAGTGCCAGTCAGTGTTCACAGAATTCCCAATGCCCTGTCAATGCACTTCAACCCTTCCTCGTTGAGTCTTTCTTAATTGACTCCACTGAAGCGAATCCAATTTCTGCTCTCAGTCCTCGTACACCTATGTGAAGACTGCTAAATTTAAACTATTTCTGCTCAATTTTGTGCCGTCAACTCTTGACACACTAGACAGAATGAGATCACCTGAATTTGCTTTATATCTTATTTTAAGATCACTTAATTGGAATTATTTTGTGCCATTGTTTCAGGATAGTATTAAAGTAATATCCTAGAGGTGAAAAACAAATACATTATTCGACTCCATCATCCAATCTCTCTGAAACCATCTTCTTTGCTTTGTCTGCCTGATGTGATTTATACATGAGATATAAGTGTCAATAACTTGTTTTTGATGGGTGCAATACTGCCAGGAAAATGGAGAGAGTTGAACATTAGGCTATAAAGAGGGGCATGAAATATCATTCAGATGGGCTTCATGACACTTGTCCCTCATATGACACACATTCTTTTTATTTCCAATTTCACTGGAACAAGCAGAAAGGATGGTTTCCAATCTGTCCCACCTCATAAAAATAGACCTGTGTTTAATTCTTCAGGACCTAAAATTATCCTTTGGATATTGTCAACCAATCATCCAAGGAAAACATTCCTAGCCAAAGTAATAAAAATCTTGTAGGTATTGAGATGACTAAAATATTACTGTTACCTTGCTTTTAATGATTGCACAAAATATTACAGAAAACCAAATGTGATAATAATAGCAAAATACCCTCTATCTATTTTTTATTAAATTGTGCCGTTTTTTCAGTAGTATACTGCAGATTGCAAATGTGACACTTTTTAATAGGAGGAGACCTAATCACAGACCCTGATTTTTTTTAAATATAGTGAAGGAATTGTGTTTATTAAAGCCCAAGGCCTCATTTAGTTGTGATCAAAGATCTTACATAAAAGATGTTAGTTTTATTTCTGATTATAGTTGATCATGTAGCATCGAAGTTGCAATTAAAATCTTATTCTGGCTTTCTTGATCACTAAATTGGATTACAAATGTTGTGTTTCTGAAGCACAGCAGCTTGATAGAAAATTAGCTGCCTAAATTTTAGAAATTTGGACATTTTCTAGGAGTGCCAGTTGATCATGTCACATCAAATTTGTTATGAACAAACTAAATGACTCAACAGAAATTAGAGTGTACTCCTCAAAACTTGGGCATTGAGTCAAGAATGATTTTTAGTTCATTTATTTTATTTTATTTATTTTATTTTTACTGTTGTTCAAGTTCAGTTGTCTCCATTTTCCCTCCACCACAGTCATCCCAAGTTTACTGGGAAAAATCACATGTCATCTAATTCTTCAAAAGGCCTGTTGGAGAGACTATGATTTCACTGTCTTAGGCTTTGGGAAAGTTGAGCATACATCATCTCATGCATGTTCTACATTTACTTATTAAAAAATAAATAATCCCAAATTTGGCCAAAAATTTCCCAAATCTAAGAAGCACATTTTGGGGGCTTATTTAGAGAGGCAAGTTACTTTATGTTCTATTAAATTTGTACAATTTCTTTCTTCCTTTATGAGTGAATTCTGGGAAGCTGCACACTTCGGATAAGGGTCTGTTGTTAGCAACGTGCATGGCTCTGTATCAACAAAGAACACAATTTACTGGTGAAATCTTTGGACTGAAGATCACCCCCAACATTGAGAGGATTGTCAACTAATGACTCATCTGACTACTGATAGATTGAAAAAATATATATATAGGTATATACACACACATATATATCATGTTTTAGTTAGAAAGAAATTATTTGCATTATATTTCTCTCCCTTTTAAACTATTCAACCACCTGCCAGGGAAACACAAAGCAGGGGTTAATATTTACATATCATTAGAGAAAGCATATTCTAGAATGGAATATTTTCTAACTGGTATTTTGGTTGATTACCTCTTTAAATTAAAGATCATCTATAGCCATTGAGTATGACCAGTTGCAATGGCTAGGAGATGAGTTTATGTCTAAGGGATATTGTTCATAGTTATTTCTCTCTTCTGGGTCACTCCTGCCCTAACAGTAGCTTGACTGATGAAAAAACATAGTGTCTTTATCTATATTCTCAAAAACCCCATGAACAAATGGATAATAACACAGTGAAGAGTTCTTAGTTCTTCCAGACTGAAAGTCTAATGCAGACAACCATAATTTATTTCCACAAGGTCTTAGAAATATTAGTAAATAATAAAAATTAATATAAATACAAGAGGAGTTAATAAGAGGCTACTTATATTTCTCAAATAACAACAATGTGGCACACTGTTAGAAAATTTATGCATACTGCTTTATTCAATTTGCAACTTAAACATGAGTTGTTTCATTCGTTTAATTTTTACAGTTAATAAAATGAAGCTCAGAGAAGCTAAATAATTTTCCCAAGTCAATACAGGGAGTAGCCACAATTTATCTGGTCCCGTCACAAGAATAGTGTCCATGGTTTTTCTATTATAACATATATCACAACATTTACGAAGATATATGTGTTTTCAAACTGCAGTGTGAGGAAATTGCTAACTTATACATTTTATAAGTGTGTAATAAATTTGCTTTATCAGACCAGTGTGAATACCTTCTCTTCTGGACGCCTTCTCACTGCACCCATTTCCTTCATTTGTCTTAGAGTTCAATGTCCTTGTTATTTGAATATATTGCTTTGTATACATTTGCTTTACTATTCACTAATGTTTTCCACTTTCTGTCTTTTGTATATATCTTTTCTGGCAGTTAACAACCCCTGTAGAACACTAAAAATTAGAAATACAGGGCAATGTTATTTGATACTGGAAAATGAGGTTGGAGATGAAAAGCAACACTCTCATTAATAAATTAACTTTGTCTGTAGGTTCCTATCTCTCTGGCAAATTTAAATTTAGAGTTGGATTTCTTTAGGGTCCATCACCATACACGCCATCTATGTGTTCTAAAATTTAGCCTGTGTACTTATGATTATGAGCTTTAAATACTTTGTAAATCTAACTTTTATCAAAATGCTTTTTCTGTTGTTGTTATTCTGACATAGAAACCAACAATGGTTGCATTAGGGTTCCTCAAATTCCAGCTTGATTTTACTGTCACAGTCATGTAAATTCCTTAGATGAATAGTTCCTGGCCCGTGTGTGCTATGAACAGTTAGGTGAAGCATCATTGTGTTCATATAAATGAGAATGTTTCCCTGTCTGATTTATTCTGTTGAGGGCACAGCTAGATAACCATTCATTTGTACTTTAAGAATCTGAACAATCACTATTAGATTGCAGAAGTACCACGTGGTATACAAAAGCAATATAGCTATGCTACATAAGTAGCTATACAACTTTTAATATCAGTAATTACAGTAATCTTGAAAGAGTTTACTGTCAATACCATTTGTATGCTAAATGTATCAATAGCAGATAAATTTATTGCAACCTCGACATGAGTTTTATGTGAGAGAAGAGACTCTCAAAGGCCAAATTAGGCTGTAGCTAATTAAAAATCTCTCTTCTATTGCATCATTAACTTCACAATAATCAGTGACATTTATTATCTAAAAATAGATTTTTTGAGTCCCAAAGAGAGATTTCTATTTTTCCTCTTCATCCTTTCTCTCATTTTTTTGTCAGTGACCATTAAAAAAGAAGGAAGAAAGGAGGAGAAGGAGGAAGAGAGGAACATATTCAGTCTACATAATTTACACTTTCACAACTCATCTAGAAATTGCAGAATTGCATAGGATTAGAAATCAATCATTTTGAAAGTCTTTGTTACAGACATTTTTTACTCAGCCTTTAAGCCTAGTGACTAAAAGGTGCTCCCCCCACCTTCTTTTGAGAATATTTCAGAACCCATCTCTACTTGTGCCAAAAAAAAGAACATATATTTTTCATGAGCTTTCTAAAATCATCTGCTAGACATGAAGTGATCTATTCACACTCGAGAGGCACTGGACTTAATTCACAACTGGGGCACAGGGAGAGCAGGCAAGTACAATGAGGCAGTGGCTGATTATTTATCATGCTACCAAGACCTGTAATTAAAAGATATGAAGATTGAAGATAGAGAAGAAATTCATTTTTAATAAATAACGGCACTTTGATATGGCACAGGAAGTGGGGACAAACTGTGATTTCTGTTACCTACAATAGGTGTGCAAAATATTTAGTTTTATATTTTATATTTAATAATCATTCAAGAATAGGAAGAAAACTCAGAATTTATTTTGTCTAAAGTCAGTAGAATACACTTCAGAGGATCACAATAATTTGTGTAAAAATCCTCCTTCTATCAGTAAATCTAACCAAATGAGACAACTTTCACTTTTTGATGGCTGTGATTGTTGTAACATTTTTATAGTGAGCTAAACTTTTGCCTCTTTGTAATTTTTGTATGTTGCCTGTTGGCTAAATGTACATAAAACACATCTGGGCCCTCTTTATCTTGAACCTTCAAGGATGCAGGTTCTCATGGGATCATTTGTAATACATTAGGCTGCTGACAAACTGGAAGTAGATTCATACCTACTACTAATACATAGCCTATGTCATGTTGCTGCTACCTTGAGATGTTTCTTAGGGTGATAATGTTGTGTCTGGACCATTTTCATTTTGCTCTAAAACTAGGGACATAGTTTAACTGATTTTGTGGTGTAGGTAAGTAAACATTTATATTTGAAGAAAAGTTAAAATAGTTTGTATTTTAGGAACATGGAATAACCTTCATCTGGAGTTTCAGTTGTCGTGTTCACACTAACATATGCAAATCAAATCAGAGTTTTGACAGCCATGCTCTTTCTAGTGGTTATATTCTTTTAATTATAATCAAGCAATTAATTCTAAAAGTTTCCCTAAATTATTCTGAACATTTTTCTCCCTTACTAAAATCCTTATATATCTTCCCATTCTATTTTTAACATATAAAATAATGAAAAATTATGCTATGTTTCTTCCTGGAATTAATTGTCCCTCCTTTTAGCACTGTGGCTCTTTGGGATTTCACAGCTTTCTGATGCATTGCAGATCGCAAGTACAG
>PVKM010040874.1:0-13324 GCA_004027735.1 Carollia perspicillata
CTTTGTTCTCTCTTGATTTACACACACACACACACACACACACACACACACACACAGGACCAAAACCTCAACAAACATAACACACTGACCTCTACATTGGCCTACAATGACCCGCCTGCCTCCCAGTATATGCCCTTGCACAGTCCCCTTGAGTGTTAGCTGAACCTATTGATTTGGTGCTGATTGACAGAATACCGGAAAGATAATGGGATGCGACTTCAATGTCTGGTTAACCAGAGTGTGGTTTTCATGTTTTTAGCAGGCTTGATTGCCTCCCAGGCTGCATACTTTGATGAAGCAAGCTGCCGTGTTGCCAAGACTCAGAGGGCAAGAAAAAGAGGGCGGCATCTGTCTCACGGCCACTGAGGAACTGATGCCTTCAGCCCAACAGCTTGGAAGCAGCTCCGGTTTCAGCTGAGCCTTCACATGAGGCCTCCACCCTGGCCGATACCATGATTGCAATCTTGTGACAGACCCTGAAGTAAGGGACCGGCTAAACCAGGCTCAGATCTGGGAGTGACAGAAACGGTAAGACAATGGATGTATATTATTTCATGATGCTAGTTTTCATGGTAATTTGTTATGTGGAAATGGATAACTAACATGCATCAAACAGAAACTCAGACACACATGTTTTATTTGTGTTGCCCACAGTTTTCTAGAGACTGGGGAAGGCTAGGGAGTAGCTTTCATCATAAGCATTTAAAATAATTGCAAATCGGGTGTTAGGAATTCTACTCAATCCTTCAACAGCCCACAAGAAGGAAGTTTTGTTTATAAGCTATTGTTTCGTTTTACTTTTATTCATCTGTTCAGCACCCATTCCCTCACTCTCTTCCATTTCTCATTCTTAATTCTTTACTCTCAGATTTAATTTAAGCTTTTTCTAACACCTGCTTCCAGTTTATCTTCGGGCTCTTTATACTTTATTTTAATATACAAATTAATCAGGAGCTCTTCTATAAAAGGGTATTGCAGAAACAGAATCCACCTTCTTTATTATTCATTTATTTATTCAGAAATCATCTATGAAATCCCCATTAAATGCTACACAGTATTCTCTGCACTGCGGATACAGTGATAAGTTTCAAACAGCTGGTCTCCTGCTCACAAGGAGCTTATGGTCAAGGCGGTGGTAACAAATATTGACTTTTAAACAGAAAAATGGTATATAAATGAATAATTGCAAATTGTAAAAGTGCTTGGGAGGTAATAAACATGTTCATTGTTAAAGGATAAAGGGAAAGACCTGCTGAGATACTTTTTTTTTAATCCCAGAAAGTCTCTGCCCTTTATTATAACACTTAGGGAGAGATGTGAAGAACAAGGAGGGGGGAGAGACACCTGGTATGGAAGTTTTACTGGGGGAAGTTTATAACAGATGGCCTGAGGCAGGGCACAGCTTGGAGTATTCTAAGAAGTAAGGGGCGGACAATTGGCTGGAGCAGACGTGAGAAAAAGAACGTGGCTCAAATAGAGGCTGGAGAAGTAAGTAAAGTCAACATGGCCACGTTTCTGTAACTCAGGGTGGGAGGCCGCACGTAGCTCTATGCGCAATGGGAAGCCATTGAGAGCTGAAGGGCAGAAAGGCAAGAGTTGATTTGCATTTTTAAAAAATCACGTTAGCTGCTGTGTGAAGAAGAATGAGTTGGAAGAGGTGCAAAAAGACACATATGAACCAGTTACATTCCAGCTAAAATAGACAGGGGACAGAGGCTGGTGTACAGATAAGAGAGTGCAAGTATGACTGGGACAAGATAGGCAGGTTCAAAAGCACTGGTAGGATTGGCTGGTTTGGGAGGAAAACTGAAGCATCAAAGTCAACTCTCCAATTTCTAAATGACTCTGCAGGCATGATCTTTTTCTTTGATAAGTAGGGCAGGAGACCGTTTAGAAGAAGTCAAATTCCAAGTGGCCACATTGCTATGCGGTGGTTTTTCAAGCCCTTTGCTTAAATACTTGGTTTCAGACAGCATCCAGTGTGGTGACACAGTATTGCTATTCTTTCTTTCATTGTACTTTACATAAATAGATGGCAACATTTTAGGCTTTAATTATTTACATTATATCGTGTTGCTCTCTCATGTGTAGTGAAGCGGTATGACATAATTTGCTAAAAAAAAGACAGAGAGAGAATCACAGATAGGGTCAAATACCACAGATGTTCCAGAGAGAGCTTTTGGCCAGCACATCACATAGCTGTTACTTGGCACTTTCTATGTGCTAAACGGTTCGCTAACATCGCCGCTGAAACCTCAGAAAACTCCTTTCAGGCAGGTAAGTTAGACGTCCCTCACTTACAGAAGAAGAGGGTAAAAAGGTTAAATGATACTTCAAAATTGAGGCAGGAATCATCCTCAAAGCTAAAGGAAGCCCTCAAGTATCTTCATCTTACTTATATGTTCAGTGTTTTTGGAAGAAATTAAATATCGTAATTGCTACCGGTGAAGTGGCTGAAAATCAGGGAGGGATTTCGAGAGACTGGGAGAGAGGTGCCCTGGAAGGAGCCCCACCTCTGTTTAGCGGCAACTCTTCCCCAGGCCTGGCGCTGTGGGGCTTCCGTTCCTACTAGCCCATCATTAGATCCTTCAGATAAAAGTAGAACCAAACGTTATCAGGTTGACAAAATAGATGACGCTCTGCTTATAAACAAGACGGAAAGGAAAACTTATCTTACTGATGAAGCAATGGTAACTCCACGGATGCTTTGAAAGTAGAGCCACAATGAGCTAGCTGCAATGAGAAAGCTGGAGTACCATATAGGAGCGTGTAAAAGAGTGTGTCGAAAATCTGACATCAGAATTCATCCGTGCTGAAATACAGAGAAAAGCCTGTTTATTTCCCTTGTTCACTTCAGTGTCTGCTAGAATTACTTGGAACGGTTATTAAACATAGTTATACCATTGTTCTTCCCAGAGACTCTGCTGCGGTCCGTCGGATGTAGGTCAGGATAAAATATCGGGGTGAAATAGAAACCCCCTGAAAGATTTCTGTGCAGATGGAAGTGCTAAGTTGCCGTCCACCACAATGCTAGGCACGAAGCCGCTGGCCTCAGTGATGCCTGCCCGCCTTCCTCCCATCAGCCACTCCTTCTGCGAGTGTATCTGGGTAGATGGGTTCCAAGATTCGCCGGTATTCACTGTCAAAACTCATGGACGCTAAGACCACTGTGAAGCAGTTCCTGAGTCCCCTCGAGCTAAATGAGCTCCTTCATGCTACCAAAGCTCTTGGCTTAATACCTTTATTATAGCATTTATCAAATTATATTGTAATTGTCTCCTTACATGGGTCATTCCCTTATCAAAATGCGAGCAGGTAGAATACAGCTTCTTCATTCTTGTATCTGGCACCTAACACACTTCTTGGCACAAAGCAGATATGGAATGATTTGTTTTTGCATGAAAGAATGGAAGTATGAGAGAACAATGAAATTATAAAACACTCGATATTGGTTAGTACTTTATAGCACATGGGCACCTAGCCAAACTGCAGCTATATGGTTTAGCTAGAGAAAGGGTATGTTAGGCTTCTCTGAAAATACCGCAGATTGGGTGCTAAAACAACAGAAATTTATTTTTCATGCTTCTAGAGGCTGGGAAGTCCAAGTTCAAGGTGCTAGAAAGGTAAGTTTCATTGGAAGGCTCTGCTCTGGACTTCTAGGCTGCTGCCCTCTCACCGTGCTCATGTGACCTCTCCTTTGGGTGGGGTGGGCTCGGACACAGAAAGCAACTTCACTGGTGTCTCTTATCATAAGGACCATCATTCCATCATCCGGGCCCCACTCTCAAGGTCTCATCTAACCCTAACTAACTCCCAAATATTTCCCATCACAGGACTTTATAGCTTCAATATACAAATGTTAGGAGGACACAGACATTCAGTCTAACACCAAAGGTAATAAACCGGTTGTCTGAAGCTCATCTTTGAGATCCAGAATCTTCCCTTAGTATTAAACCACTTACTCCAGATTCTGCATCTATAAAATGAAGAGTGACTTTCCCTATCACAGTTATCCAGAAAATACACTAAAATGCTCTGGACGTGGTAAAGCATTACACATATGAGGGGGAAATCCCCCCAAAATGGAATTCTCTTCTGGAGGGCAGGCCCCTTGTAGTACAAGCTTCCCCCACTAGGTGAGTGTTCTAGGAACCCATCTGTACCAATGTACCAGCTGATGTTGTTGTGAGAGGCTGCATTCAGCTTCAGTGAATTTTGTTTTTAAATTCTTTCAACATGTTTGCCCATTTCACCCTGGGTGATTTTCAGCAGAGCGCACCTATGCACACCATGCTGAGCGTTGAGCATTTTTTGACCAAAAACAACATGACTCCCATGCCCCACCCCACCCCCATTCACTCTATCTCACCCCAGTGAGTGACCTTTTTTTTGTTTCCCTAGATGAAAAAAAGACCTCAAAGGGAAAAGTTTTGCCAGTGTGGAATAGGTGAAACAAAAAATGGCAGAAGCACTAAAAGGCATCAAAATTGATGAGTTCAAAAACTGTTCTGAGCAGTGGAAAAATATCTCTCAAAAGGTGTATTACAACACATGGGAGTACTCTAAAGGTGACTGAAATTTAAACATGTAAGAATAAACACACAATTTTTAATGGATAAAAAACAGATTTGGGGGATCTTCCCTCTTAGTATGGTTCATATAAGGGGCTTCCAACTTGGAGGTGGCTGCAATCTTCCAAGAACTCCTAAATCATTAGCAGCATCACACAGAAACTTAGCAGGACTGGTGACCGCTAAAGCTTGCATTTTCCCTCTTTGCCTGCTTATAAAGTTTTGCCATGATGTAGTTTTTACCAATATATTTGAATAATTTGACCATTTACTCTGCACAAATAATGATTATTAACTTTGTTCCTCATTGTGAGGCTTCTATTGAACTATAACCCCATCTGCTTCTCCATCATGCCCAGAGACAGTCATACTCTTCTTGCTTTTTGGAAGGACATTTATACCAAAGGGTCACCCTCAGCCTTCTGCAGTGTAGGAGTTGACAAAGAGGGCATATGTCCACAGAGGGTGGTAAGAAGGGGGAGGAGAAGAAAGAACTGGCTTCGGGTCACTCCACATTAGCCTCTTGGTTGGGTGAAAATCTCAGCACCTTGGAAAACACTGAGCGGGGAAAGGAGAAGCCTCCTTGAGTTTCACTGAAATCAATTGTGGCAGCCATCGTCTTTGGCAGTCTCGGTGGAGAGGAGAAGGAAGAAAAGGGACAAATCGAGGTGTTGACGGGAATGGCACCGTAGGAAAAACCTTAGTTACTCATAACTCATAAGGTGTGGTTGGCCTCTTCCTTGGAATGCCCAGGAACTTCTTCTCTTGCTTTCTCATGACTTCTCTCATGTATCACTTGCTGTCTTGGAAGCTTGTACTCTTTTCCTTTGACCATCGTCTATTGTGTGCAGTGTATAAAGAAAGAAAAAGGATACTTTGGGAGAATTTATATAAAAGTGCCTAAAATTTTACCACCTCAGTGCACAGTATATGCAGTCAACCCAGCTCTGCAATTGTGCATTCATGATTATAACACTCTGAACTCAAAGTGACACAGAGGAGCCAGTGCAATGAGCACTCCTGCGTGTACAGAATAAAAACAATTATGGCCACTGACCGACAGGCCTAGCCACCTAAAAGTGTCACCTACACAAATGGAAAGAGATGCTCCCTGGGGACTTTTACTGGCCACTTAATTTGCTGTTATTATTTTTATCCAAAGTTATTCTATGCTCTATATTTTTGCCTGCTTTCCAATAAAATGGCAGGGACGAGAATGAAGAAGAAATGAAACAAAAGCTTTTTCAAAGCACAATCACAGTTAAACATGAAGGCAAAAGGAATAATTATTGGTTCAGGATGTTTAACTATTTCTAAAACTTTCATATCTGCATAAAGCACTAGAACAGTAAAGTGCCCTAATTTGGAAAAATCTATTCTAAATTTAGCCTGCCATTGCTTGTTATTCTTCACCTGAGTTCTTAAAGAATAATTAAAAACTAGAAAGCAAGTGGCATTATCATCACCATTAGGACTACTGCTGTTAAAAAATAATTTCAGAGGACGTGTGATTATTTCCAAGTCTATCGTCTTCCTTTTCTTCTTTCTCTGGATTGCTTTCTTCTATCTGCATATCTTTCAGAACATTTATTTTCCCAAATGACTGAGAACCTCAGTTAACAACTGCAGTACTCCAAAAGTCCCTCTGTAAATTGCCTCTCCTTGTCCTCATCCTGATCTCTTCTAGTCTTTCAGGATCCTAATCTTAGAGACAAATATTCTTGTCTTCAGTTCTTATCTTCTTTTTCTCTTTTAAAGATTTTATGTGCTTATTTTTAGAGTGATAGGAAGAGAGAGACAAAGAGAGGGAGAGAAACATCAATGTGTGGTTGCCTCTTATGCCCCACCCCACACCCGGAACCTGACCCACAACCCAGGCATGTGCCCCCACTGGGAATGAAACCAATGACCCATTGGTTAACAGGTTGTTGCTCAATCCACTGAGCCACATCAACCAGGGCCAGTTCTTATCTTCTTGAGTTCTGTGGTCTTTGCAATATTGAAGTATAGAACTGTATATGTAGCCTTTTTAAAGAAATTATTCAGATGCTTACTTAGTAAAACTGTAAGGCCAAGTTTATTCAGGGGCATCACCATCATCATTGGTAAAGGGCCCACTGCAATGGTGTTTTGCAGCTGGAGAAGGAGATTGGTTTCAACTGCAAACAAATGGGAATTTATAGCAGAGGCACATGTGGAGGGCATCAGTGGGTGGAAAATTATTAAGAGAGTGGGAGAATTCTTTGTTAGACTACCCTAATGGGGTTCTTGCTGAAGGCAGGCTAGGATAACCAAATAGTTCCTGGGGATGATGAAGGATGAGGAAGCTGATCAGATTATCAAGGGTTATAAGATATCAAGAGTAGGACATTTTGCTTAAGCCAATTTGACAAAACTCTTGCTAAAACTAATTTTACGAGGACAGAGACAGAAGCCAAAATTCTGGCCTTGTCAAGCACAAGGCCCAGAGAAGAATAACTCAAGTTTGCCAGTGCCTTAGTCTGACTTCCCAGCCTCCAGAATGGTGGGTAATAAATACTCTGTTGTTTATAAGCCACCCAGTCTATGGTATTTTGTCATAGCACCTAGAACCAAGACAGTGGGGCTCATTTCGCAGCTTTACAACTTACCACTCAGGTAAGTTCGGAAAGTTTCTTAAACTTTCTATGCCATCTTTTCTTCTTCTCATAGTTTTTTTTTTTTTTTTCCTTATAGGATTGTTATTAAGATTAAAACAAACAGCTTGGAATAGTCTCTGGCACACAATAAAAGTGTCAGTCATTATTGGTGCTACTAAAGTACATTGAAGGACACATGAGCCAAAAAAATTAGAGCTTTGTTTGTTCATTGATTTTCATGTGCTTTGAGTGACGTGAGGAGACGAAGAAGGACTGGAGTTGCATTAGCAGAAGTCGAAGATAAGAAGTAATCAGACAAGATCGCTGATACCTCTGTGTTTACATCTCTTCACATCTCACATGGCTACCATCAAGTCCCCTTGGTATGCAACTGTGGGCTTAGTGAGAGTTAACAATCAGACACTCAAAAATATCTGAATGCACGAATGAATGGCAGTCTCGGAGAACTAAGTGTGAAAATCAGAATAGGTACATCTTCAGTGGCTAAGATAAGAGTCTACCAGCAGATCATCGGGACTAGAAATACCAGAGACAAGTTCACTAAAAGAAATGAAATTTTGGCAAAAAGGAAAGCAGATGAGTAGGGAGCAATGCTGTGAAGTCTGTACTGGACAAACGTGTTTATCTATAGTCCAAGAAGCAAACTTCACCCCAATGCTTGTCCTACCTGCGACTCAGGAGGCAGAGAGAACAGGTAAGGGGAAGCGTACCTCATGAGAAAAAGCACATGAGGGAGAAGCTTAGCTTACCACGTACCCTTTGTGACTTTGTGTAGTTGAGGTGCCAGTCTAGGAAATTATAAATCACAATTAAAACTGAAAATTAATTATAAAATTTTCAGCAATTCAATTTCACTCATATTATACCACAGAACAGGAACCATTATGGAAGACTCTAGATAGAGGACTAAAAGAGAAAAATAAATGTTGAATTTATTTGTGTACAAGTTAGGTTCTATAGTTATGTACTAAACGCTCTCAACACATCACAGTTTTCAGTCAAATCAGTATGATTGAAACTACATGAATTTCTAATTGCAAGGGTCACTGCTGCAAAATGTGGACAGTCCTGCTCTGTAAAGGAGCTGCTCTAAACCATGGTGATCTGAAGACAGACGAACCTCATCATTTCAAGCACGCTAGCTTTACTGACTTCTTTCAACACACACACGAGTTGAGCACTTTTTACTGGTTTGCATGGTTTTTGTGTCTATATTCGTTTTCTTCTTTCTTCTCTTCTGTAAATAGTGGTGAGGTGTGATTAATTCTATTCCAAAAGGACCGCTTCAGTCACAGCACAGGTCCAGAACGTGGCTATGGCACTGGCTCTGGAAAATGAGCTTGCTATGGTCTAGCATGAGCTAATGCTACCTATATCATTCAAAATGACTGGCTCAGTCATGGATGTGGTGGCTCCAATTAACCTGTTCCATAAATACATTTTAGTGAAGTCAGACCAAAGAAATTAATGGATTTCAATTTGGAAATATTACTTGAAATTGACTGGCCCTAGGATAGATTAGAAATACTGCAATTGACCACAAGCACAGAGTCATGAACTAATTATTAAGATGGCAATGTAATAAATGAGAAACTATTCCTACCTTCCATTCCATCATCTATTGAAAGCCACAGCAGAGGCATAATAAGTTTTGTATGTATTGAAAAAAAGGAGAAGCAGCAATGTCTTGATACACATATTTTGTAAAAGATTTATATGCATTATAATTCCATAATAATTCCAAGGTAGAATTGACCTGGTAATATATCTAGACTCTTTTTAGTTACCATGTTTTTGAAATCTGTTTCATAATGGACACTGAATATTCAAGAAGTATGAACATTATGATTCAGTTTACTGCTGCTTTGTCCATATAAACATGGAATGGTTAGGTAGGATTCAATGATCTTGTATCTAGAAAAATCCATATTTATGGAACCTAACGATGATCCTTGTGCATAGTTCTTAATGAACTACAGTATATTAAATATTTCAGAAGATTCAGTCACAGAATCCAAAATCAAGTAAAGGCATACTTCATAGAGTCCAGCATTAATCTACAAAAGGAATTGGTTCTAATGTTTTATGCTAATGCATTAAAAAGAAGAGGCCCTGGTTCTCGTCTAACATTTTATCTGATCACAATGGGGCTCACCCCTGCCAGGCTTCTCTAAGAGATCTCTGCGTGCCGCCCTCCTAAGGAACCCCCTCTGTGATTTTCTCTTGGCGGCAGCAATCATAAATAAGAGAATTATTCTTATTTGATTTTTATTTGACTTCATAAACTCAATCTTTCCTTTCAGCATCTTAAGATAATTGCAGTATTGAACTCCATCTGACTGAGAATTGCTGTGAAGGTCATGGAATGTCTGGGTGCGTCATCCAACTCATGCTACTTCCAAGTAATTCACTTCGCTGTTTACTAATTCAGAACTGAAAGAACTATAAACTACTTAAAGTTCTGAACCCATAAGCTATGGAAGTTATTAAAGTGTAAAGTGCTTCACAGTACCCCCAATGGCTGGGAATGTCAATTTAGAAGATTGAAGATTCCTAAGATTAAGAAACGTACAAACAAATTAAATCAGTCTGCCTTGTATAGCCCTTAGAATTTGTGCTGCTTTTGATGTGATGTAGCTATTGGTACAAGACACTAAAAACACCTGAATAAAATCAAATCACTTCTGCTGTATAAAGCATTAGAAAAACAACAGAAGAGTCAGAGAATAAAAGCATCGGTACATGCCACAACTAATTGTAACCATCTGTTTATAATATTAACCATTTATAGCTTCTAAATTTTTCCAAAGCTGTCATTCTTAACATATTTTTTTCCTGACAAACTTGGTAGATTCATGCTATGGGGCATTTGCATATAAAAATGACTTCATGCCTATACTGCACTTATAACACTACCTGTTATTGTTATCATCAAGGCATTATTAAGAAAAAAAATCATTTCTGACCTCTATAAATAAATCTGAAATAGTTTTAAAAGCCAATAGAAACACTACATGCAAAAATCAAAAGAAAAACTACATGCCAATATGACATTTTTAAATTCTCTTTCTATCATGGATTGAACTGTATTCCCCAAAACACTTACACTGAAGTCCCAACTCATCACCTAGGCATGCAGCCTTATGCGGAAACAGGGTCTTTATGGAGGTGATTGAGTTAAAATGAGGTCGTTAGAGGGGGTCAAAATGCAATATGACTGGTCATCTTACAAAAAGGAGGAATTTGGGCACTAAGCAGACAACCACAGAGAAAAGACTAGGGACACAGAGAGAACATCACGTGAAGACAGGATTGGAGCGAGGCATTAGCCAGCGAAGGAATGCCAAAGACTGCCAGTGAACCAGCAGAAGCTAGGAAGAAGCAAGAAAGGAATTCCCTACAGGGTTTACGCGGAGCACAACTCTGCAGACCCCCTGATTCCAGACTGTCTGTCTCCAGAACTGCTACACTACAAATGTCGGTTGCCCTAAGCTCCCCGTCTATACGGCACTTCATTAAAACAGGCCTAGGAAAATCCACACACTTTCCATTATAAAGTTAGAATCCTTGATGTCACCGCTTTCCTCTAAATAAATTTCACTTTTTTAAGGAAATCATATTATATGCCATTTCCCTATAGCAAAACGGTGAGGTGGAGGTAGGGAAAAATAAAAGCAGGAATGTCGCAGCATCCAACAATCATATAAAATCTATAAATTAATTATATTCAAGTACAATAATAGGATGCTTCAGATACACAAGTTCTGAAACAAAGCTATCATAGTTAAAAGCTTAGAAAGATTCAAGTAACAAAATATTATTACTTAGATGTGGAAAGGATTTTAAACCTTAAAGCTTTCACAAGGTCAAGTTGCCAAGAAAGATTAAGACTCAGGTCACCTGACACTACTTTTTAAAAATCTTTTTTAGAACCATATCACCGATGTATTAAAAATAGAAAAGTCTAATACATAGATATGTATGTTAAATGTCCTGCAGAGACCTAACAAAAGTGTCCTCATGAACTTCATCGCTTTTAACAAACATCTACAAGTAATTTAGTAGAGGAGGGGAACTGCCCATTCTTATCTATTAAAATAAATTTTGCACATTAGCCTCACTCTCCTCCCATTTCCTTACAATTTTCATGTTTGTAATAATTACAAGGTTGCTCAAGGAGTCTGCTTGCATGCCCCGTGATAAAAGCCATGCTGGTGTGGGAAGAATCAGACAAAGCTTGATTCAGGCTATCACAAGTCAAGGTCATGCTTGATCCTGGTTCCCAGAGGTGCTAACACGCAACTTTCAATGGATTCAAATTATGGGCCAGATCATTAAACGAACTGACTGACTCATTCATTCTTGCTATTAATAAAGAACTAACTCATCTTGGAGATTTTCCGCACGGCTGTATGGATAACCTAAATTTATGTGGACCTCAGCAGTTCAAAGCCTGAATTCATTTTCTTGAAACAAGCAGAATCAGAAGTTTATTAGCATGGAAAAGAGTTCTCTTTTCATTAGATTATTCTGAAGTGCTGTCCATTACATAATATACCACGCATGTGGAACCTTTAGAATAGAAATTGTGATTGCCATTCAGTGGGGGAGTATTTTCAGTGTGTGACAGATTTTCTAACTGTGGAGAAGGAAATGTCTGCCTGTCTGGGTCTCTTAGCCTTTCAAACATGCTCTTTAAATTAAAATTATAGCACATAGAAAATTTCATGAACTGTTTCGCTTGCAGATAATTGTTTCTCCTCTTGGAATGTGTGTTCTTTTCAAGAGAAGTGTCCTAAACTGAACAGAGCTAACCAAGTGGTAAGTGAGATTCCTTTACTTTCCCGTTGGATGTCCCAAGGCAATTATCTACAGTATTAGAAATTAGGTGAAAGAAGCATTGACCCACATTTTCATTAATCCTTAAGTAATTTTTTACTTAAGCTTTTAATAAATACAAAGGGGGCTTAGGTGATTTAAAGTTTCTCCCTTCCAAGTTTTATTTAGGAGACACTACTGTAATCAATGGCAATAAAATGGAATCAAATGCAAATGCTAAGTTTAAAAGAAATGGTAAAAGACCAATTCATGGGCCTTAAAATTGTTTAAAATTACTCAAGGGTTCAAGATCTTTACTGATATTCTCACTTGCTCATTTTTAATCCTGTTAAGCAATTATTCTTCTGAGTATTGGTCATGTCTCTGTCAATGGGAATGTCAAGATAATTATCCTTCATCTTCAAATAATTCAGTCATTAATGATAGAAACAAATATAGAGGAGTACTTTAATACCTTGTGGTAAGTACTGGAAAGGATATTTGAAAGTACACATTGGTGGTATCAAAGAGTGGGTCTCAGAATCACAGTGGGAATATGGCAAGAGAAAAGCACTCAGACAACAAGACATAGTTGGTCAGCATGTTGAATGACAAGTAGGACTTCAACAGTCAACAGACAGGCAAAATTAGGGATCTACACTCATTAGAAATGAAACATCACAGCATATAAAATTGAACTTCAAATAGCTTGACATGCTTGGAACATAGGTTGCAAGTAGTGTATTGGGGGAGGAGAAGAATTAGCAACAGGGACAGAAGAAATAGGTGAAGTGCTAGAAGAATGCATGCAGAAGACGGTGACCTCATTTTTTTAGCAATATGATGTCATCCAAGGGTTTTATCAAGGCTTGTCTAATATAAGTCCATTATCAGAAAGATAACTCTCCAGGAAGTTCATGTAGTTAGTAGACTATTTCTGGATGTTTACTTCTTGCCTAAAGGCCCATAAAATTTCTTTAAAAGTTACTTATGCTAAATAAATCCATAAGACAAAATAAAAACATACAGAAATGTGGCACTAGTGGACCTTCCAAAAATGTAAGAACATAGAAGGGAAAACATCAAGAGACCATTGTGGGAAGGCAGGTGCATTCACTTGCTAGGAGTGCCATGACCTAACACCACAGGCTGAGTGGCTTAAACAACAGAAATTTACTTTCTCACAATTCTGTAGACTGGAAGCCAAGATCAAGGTGTCAGCAGGTGTGGTTCCTCATGAGGCCTCTCTTCTTGGCTGGCTGGCAGATGGCTGTCTTCCAGTTGTATCTGAAATGA